>VXBB01010858.1:27878-38478 GCA_013399915.1 Illadopsis cleaveri | reverse complement strand
AAAAAAAAAAAAAAAAAGCTCTTTGAAGCTGTGTTTACCATTTGGCAGGCTGTACAAGGCAATGACATACTTTCTTATGATTACTATTAGTCATGCTACCATCCTGGACAAAGTTTTGGCATGCTCTCAAACAGAGTTATGATCATCATCATCATTTTGAGCCATCTCTGGTGATTCACTCTTTCCACTCCAGCCACTGTGGTCACTGTAGTATGACCACAAGTATCACGTTTCCATAGTGCAGTACCTCTGCTGCCTCTGTTAAGACATTATTCATCCGCTTGTTCCAGACCTTTGGGACTGTTGTCCTCTGTTTCCAGATTCCCATGAGCTTCTTTCTATGACTACTGGCCAACAAGAGAGGATTTCAAACCACTCAAATATCCCTTGGCTATAGTTTGTTTTATTTGCAAGTCCAAGCTAGGTTGGTTTTTGTAAGCTGCATTTAGAAGTGAGTCATTTTCAAATTTATATTAACTTTCTTTTTTTGCTTTGATAAGCTGACTTTCTGGAAATCAGAAGGTGACTTTCAGCCTGACACATTATCAAAAAAAAAAAAAATCATTATAAAAATGACATCATTTACAGTTCTCTTACTCAACTCACACTTCCAATCACTTAGGCTCTGTTCCATAGGTTTTATTATCAGAACAGAAAATGTCATCTTTTGAAAAATCAGTTCAGCTCCTAAGATGACCAGTGCAAATCAGCAGTTGTTTCTACAGTGAACTGCATTTCAACAGAAAGGAGCTGTTGTTGCTCAGGATACAAAATAATTTAGCTTTATTGCTTGACACAATATGAGTACTTAAACATAATTGTCAAATTGTCATTTGTAATTTTAGATGTACTAGGGGTTTATGTACCTATACCCTCAGATTCACTCCAAAAAAGCATAGGTCTCTCCAAAGTGCTGTGTCATACACCTTTCAGATTTCTAGGATGTTGAAAATGACATTTATGTTGAAGCAAGCTGACTCATTGGCACATATTTATGTATTGCTTGTAGAGTCCCACAGGGGTTAATGTTCTTGAAGTACTTGGAAAAGGAAAGTGCCCAAAGTAGCATGTGCCATCACACAGTTAATAAAACTAGAAATCTTCAATTAGCTGTTGTTTGCTGTTAGCTTGAATTTCTTTATTGCTTGGCAATAGCTCTACTATACAAACAAACAAACAAATTCACCAGAAGAAATTTGCCAAATCAATTGCCACATTTTCTAATAAGCTGATATTATTGTCCAGAACAGCTTATTAACCTGTTAAAAAGTTCAATTGACATTACTTATTTTAAGACCTTGTTTACAGCTGGTCACAACTTTACAAGCCAATAATTCTGTGGACTAAAATACTTTATGTACGTTATGTCTGTGCTTTGTGCATGGACTACACACATAACTAGACCACACAAAATATTGTTGAAATTTTTTAGCCAAAACAGCCCAAATAGCTGTTATTATAAGCAAGCTAGAGAGAAAATATTCTGTTTTGTTCCCAGAAAGCTCACAGTTAAAGGCATAATAATGCAATAATTTCCCTTTCACAGCTGTGTGTTGCAATACAGGCCGTGTGTTTGGAAGGGATGTAGTCTTAGTAAACTGACTGAGCCACTTTAATTCAATCTCTCCCTGGGAATTACTTAATGGTGGAATTAGGTACATGGGATCCCTATCTGTTCTAGAAAACTGACGTATCCTAGTGATCAGGCTCATGGAATAATGCAGACTGCTGTTAGTAGGATTCCACCTCAAAAGCTGAAAGGTGAATAGCAAACAAAGTTGTAGACTGGGAAGGAAAAAATATAATCTGATAACTTAATGAAGACTTGTTTACAACGGATGGATGGCCTGATGACTACTGAGCTTGTAAACAGAATTATTGAAGGTTGTAAAGTGAACTCACACATTTGTAGACCTGTAGATGTTTGCAGATCCTCTTAAGAAAAACAACAGAAAGAGATACTATTTAAGATTTAAAGAAGAGATTTGAAGCATATTGGACATACTCTTAGTGGTCAAAAATCCACCTGGGGACAAATCATTTTTCTAATGTGCAATGAAGCACAAAATCTGTTCCCTTCCTCCTCCTATGCTTAGGACATCTCTAGTGACAGCAGACAGGTGAATTTTGTGATTTCTGAAAATGGGTGAGTCAATCATCCAGTTTTTTCCTCACTGAGATCTTCTGCCTGTCCTATTAACTCTCTCTGGCCACTCATTCTAGAGTTTCATTCTTATGAATTAAAAGATATGACAAGCTAATAAAGATTTCTCCTTCACAATGCCAGGCAGAACTTTTGTCTCCTCCATCACAAAACCTTAATCATTTCTTCCCCATGCATCCTACTTGCCAAAGACCATCTACTTCCTTCCCTAACCCTTCCCTAGAATTTTCCATGTTTCTGTTTCTTTTTGGTCTGTCTGTTGGACAAAAGGCACTACAGGTAATGCAGTGAATGAGGTGATTGGTCATTTGCCTCTCAACCACTGAGTTGGTCAGGCAGAATGCAACATATTTCAGCAGGCACATGTAATCCTTAGGCTGTATTTTTGTACATCTCAGTTGTGAGTACTTTAATCTATTTAAGATTTCTGCTCCTCTGTCTAGTTTGGTTGGTATTAGCCAGAGGCATCCAGAGTTATTGTAAGAAAGAGGACTGACAGAAAGAATCAGTCACAGAGACAGAAGTGATGCCATCACATCAGGTTCGCCCCCTTAGGAAATCAGACTAAAATGTTGGACACTTTTAGTATTAAGAAATTTGATTGCTGCCCCAGAGAATTTCCTCACTGAATCTTCCACAGCTTTCTTATTTGATGGTAGACACATCACTTCAATCATCTAAGTATGATTTCAAACACAAAATGCAGTGGAGTTGCGCTCTGGCAACCAGGCTGAAGTAAATAGGGTTTGTGCTTTAAAAACACAAAAACTACAATATAGTACTAAGAACTCTGAAAACATGAGCCTTCTGGGACTGGTGTGGGACACTGAATTAGGGCAGACTCATGGCCTGAATTTTTCTTGCAGGCATTTAAGAAATTATTTGGGTTCTTGAAGTGACATTTGGGTGAAATTTAAAAGCAGAGAGAAGGAAGACAGTTCTGAAAATCCTGTTTACTTTTAACTGCTTGCTACCTTGGTGAAATGGGGGTCCTTAGTAAGATATAAAGAATTAGCAGATTTTGATCATATGTTTTGCTTTTTAGTTTCCAGTGATTTCTCAATAGAAAGTACTCAATTGATCCTCAAAGAAAACCGTGTAATAGTTTGGTGGTGGGATGGAAATGGCATCAGTAGTATCACAGTAGCCACAATAGTACCAGCTGAAGGTTGTGGCTATCTGCTGGTGTAAAACTCACAGCTTTATTCTTTCTGTTCTTACCACATCCTACAGCCAAGTTCTAAGCACAGCTTCATTCCTCTGTCTTCCTCATGCTCCGTGTCATGATTTTCACTCCCGTGACCTCCATGAAGTTAATTCCGTCCTGCTAATATTTATTTTATCTTGGAGTAACAATCCATGGTCACTTGCTTGCATTTAAATTATTCTCAAAATACTTTTTGTTTCAAGTTTCCTGTGGATGCTCAAACACTACATGCTACTGTCACATCCATCTCTGTAAACATATTTTACATTAGACAATTGTGTTGTCATTTTTTATTTATTTAATTTGATTGCCATTGGAAAGAGGAGATCGCTGAGGGAAAGGCTTCCATTATGAGCAACAGGAAGTACATATTTTGTGTCATGTTGTTTTCCAGAAAGATAGAGACAACCCAGTTTCTATTGAATTTCCTTAGGGAAAGTATGCCAAGCTAAATTCATGTACATATGGCCAATTAGGCAGAGAACATGCTTCCATTACTTTAAATGGAAAGTGAAGCTTTCCAGGAAAGACCCAAGCAAGTAAGGTGAGACTGGAGGGCCAAGGTTGCTCTGTACTGATGTGTAATCCTCAACATGTGTCATATAATTAATTACAGCTTTTGATCATTGTGTTGTGTATCATCATACTTTGTGCTTGTAATCAAAATGTCTGTTGTGTTTTCTCAGCTACACCATTCCAGTGAAATATTGGTCTTTTCTTAAAGTGTCAGTTTGTGGGACAACTTGCAACACCCATCAGAATGAGCTGAAGTTCCTGTGGGTTGATGTAATCTCAAAAAGTATTTTGAAGGGTACAAACATTCACAAGACAAGAAAATTCACTACACAGATAATCTAGACTCCAACATTTCTGAATATTGAGTACAGTAATGAGCAAGATTTGCTAAGAGACTTTTGTGTACCTACTAGTTAAATTCCAAGATGAGTATTAATTTTCCTCACTAAAGTCAGTAGGAGTAGATCCTAAATATAGGATTTCTTTGTAAGAACCTCATTGGAAAGAATTCAGGGAACCTGGGTAAACCTATGAATATTCCAATTCTCACAATCTAATGAGAAAATTCAAGAATATTATTTGAACTGTTATTTTTAATATAGCAAAATTTAGGAGAGTTTTAATCTCTCTATTCGGGATGTCAGTAACTCTCAGAAATGTAGATGGCCCACTGAAACACTGGGCGTCATTCTAAAGCCTAACAGTGAAAGGTATTTTCTATCTGCTGCCTATGAAATGACAAACAAGAAAAAAAGAATATTTTCTGCCACTACTTTTTGAATTAAATGAAAGTTATTGTTTGTTTTGTCTAACAATATGTCTTTGCATTTGAGATAATTACCATTTTAACCCAAATCCTTGTGAGAAAATATGGAAAATAACTTTAATTTTCATCTTCAGCACTTATTGTATTTCAAATACTGTCTAGATTTTAACATAAAATGTGTAGAGTGTTGCTTTTTCTATTTTGTCTGTCTTCCTTTTTTTTTCTTTTTTTTTTAAATATTACAGCAGTTGGCTCCTTTAAACTTATCTGCATGACGTGAAAGCTGTATCAAGAACTCTTCATGTTCTCAAGAATGCCTAACAAAAGCAGCTCTAGAGATGTGATGCATACCATATTAAGCAGAAATTCAGTGGAGCAGAATTGTAGTCATAGATTTCTCTCTTTGGTTGTCAGCTCCTTGCATCACTGCATTATTAACTTTTTCATCCTTGCTGTCCTACAGAGCTGAACAACCTTTTTTCCTCCCTTCTTTCCTTCTCCCTTCCTCCTTGTTTTCTGCTTCTGAATTAGTTTGCAAATTTGTCCAAATTTAGGCTTCATAATTTATCATAATCACATTTTAGAGAATTCTGCAGAAGTATTGAAGAGTAAATCTTCCTTTCTATCTGTGTGGGGTTGCAAGATTTTGTTTAACAGTTTTCATTGTAANAGAACCCACACTTTGATCCTGTTGGAGCGTGTCTGAGCTGACCGGGCTGCCCAGAAACACGGGCTGACCAGGGGGACATGCGAAGCAACATATCTGTAACTGGTTAATATTTGAATGATATGGACCCATCAGTGTACAGGATGCACAGTGGGAAAAAGCAGAGACATAAGGGAGGAAGGTACCCACTTTCTTCCAGCAATGAAGAATTGAACCCTTCACCATTTGGAAGATTCATATGAGTTAAAAACAAAGAGCTCCAAGATGATCACTTAAGCTCATATACTTGAATCTTCATAGCACTGATGTAGAAATAATTTGGCTTAGAAATCCTAATACAATATTTAGTTAAATGAAAGTACTTCTCATAAATGCTTTTATCTGGAGGGTACACTTGGTTTTCATTTACAATTTCCATTTATTTCTGTAGTGGCTCCAAACACCCCATCCCACCTTAAAAACTTTAGATTTTAATGACACTGTTTTTTAATCCTTTACTTGATATGTTTCTCTTCCCCAAAGAGCACACACTGTCAGGGAAAGATCACTTGGAATAGAGTGGAATATGTAACAGTACGGTATCAGATTTTCAATGAATTTTGGGAGTACTTGATCTTTAAAAACTAAGCTCCACATATTGTAATATTAATTTGTCTGCTTAAATTGAGGTATGTTAGCCTTAAGAACTTCAGTCAAAACTTTCACATCTAATGGAGACACACACTACGTGCAGAATATTTGGGATCAAATATTTACTTGTAGATATGGATTTTTACAGGGGTTTTATCTTTAAAAACCCTCTTTATCCTCCCCTTCTTCTCTTTTTGCTGTGACTCCAGTTTCCTCTGTTTTATGAGTATTTCATCTGTGCAGAATAGCAAGTGTTGCAACATTTCTACAATTAAACTCTGTAAATGTTAACAGGAGTGCATACCTTTGCTGAATTGTACCATGTAAACCTTGAGACAAAGAGCAGTCTTAAGAATGAAAGTGATATATGTTGCATTAGTTGCCCTAGCTAAATCTCCTCTGTAGAGCAGAGCCTTTAGTCTGAGTTTCAGAGAATTTCTCAAAAGTTTGAGCCTTTAAACATTGAACGTCCTGCCAGGGAGAAGCATTTGCACATGTAATATTCAGCTGCCATTGGTGCTATGATAGACAATTGCTTGAAATGAAGATAAGAAAAGGCATCTCTATCCTCAGAGGATTGATCTAAGCCCTATGTTCATGCTGCACATTTATTTTCTGACCCAGTACATTACTACATTGGAAAATTATCATTAGGTACATTCCTAATTTTAAAGAATATTGTTAAGGATATTTCCACAAGAGATAGGAGCACAGGAAAGATTTGAACTGGGTTATGAACCTCCTGGTGGAATGTTCTCATCTCTGGTGTCCTAGAAGGAAATGAGACTCTCCAGATGTTTTTGTCTGGTTCATGTTCCATAAGTCATGTCTGAGGAATGGATACAAAACAGGTGCTAAGAAAGGAACTAATTACCTCACTTCTTCACATACCAGGTCAAGCATTCTTGAGCATGGACAAGAAAACATCTTAGAGGAAATCCTTCTTGTTATTCTAAGGTTTCTCAACAGTTCAAAGTCTTAATCATAAGTCCATCAGGGACTGGAAGGTTTGAATTTTATATTGAAGTTCATAAAACTGGAGTTAGGTGAGATTTAGGCCTTAAACCCCTGAGTTTGCATGGTTTTCAGTCTTTATATTTATTAATTAAACAAAAACATAAAAAGCCTGTTTATTAATTAAGGATGAAATTTCTAAAGAAATCTGAATTAATTAGGTAAGAACTTAAAATTAATTTGAGCCTTCTAATACCATAATACTTCTCCAAAATCTCAGCCTGTCCTTCCCTAATAAAATCTTATTTCTTTATTTGAGTTATACTTCAACTGCTAAGTAACAGGCAAAAGAGATCCATGACAAAAATAAAATTCTGATTCTGCCTCCTATTTTCAGTACCGTTATTATCAAAATCTTTACTTGAAAAGGAAATGAAATTTTCTTTTCCTCTACAGGCAGAGGTTACTAATAGGAAAAAGTATTCTATCTCCTGAGGTATTTATAGACCTGGTTGAAAGTGTGAGAGTTGTTCTGACTCACCTAGACTGCAAAACCTATAAAACAGATACAGGCACAGTAATTTTACCAGCTCACACATGAACCTTAACACATTAAAACCAGCAGAATCTAGCTTTTAACAAAGTTAAAGTGTCAATTGACATGATTTATTGCCTGGAAAAATTTATCTTAAAAATAAAAAAATAAAGAAAGGAATGTCATAGGAATTATTAGTAGCTTCTGCCTCCAAAACCAAGGTCTGTTTCTTGACAACTTGTAACACAAATGTGCCAGTAACCCCTAGAGACTTGATTTTCAGGTACCTTGGAAAGACTGTGAGTTCCAGTATGTATGGATTGAAATCAATCTGAAAAAAAATTCATGGCAACAATGAGAGCTTTTCTTTTTCCCTTTCTTCATCCATCATGTAGAAATGCAGAAATATCTTAAAATGAAAAAAAAGAAAACAAAATAAATTTCACTGTATGCTCAGCAAAACATTATGCAAGCTGCCCCAATTCTGAAGGCATGGAAACACTGCTTATCCTTGGAAAAACCTTGTCAATAATCAAACAACCAGTGTTGCTTCCTCAATATAAAAATCACTGCTAAATGATTGAAATTATATCCTTCACTCAGTCTTACAATCCTATCAAGACACTGGTCTACACAGTGCCATTATGGAGAAGAAAAATACTTGGTTCAGTTTTTTTATAATGATAAAATGCAACTGCAACTGTAGACTCCTCCCGTAGCCTTAGGAATGGAGATAAGACCTAAACCTACCATATTAAACTTTATCTAGCTTAGCATTGAAGACTTCCAGGTTTGGGGTATCCATAACTTCTCTGGGCAACCTGTTCCACGGATCACTGGGCCATGACTGAATTTCACGTTGAAAGCATTAATGTACACTTCTATATATCCATAGATGAGCTAGGGGATTTCCTCAGCTGCTTAAATGACACAGTATAATGAAATTTAAGGCAGGTTTCCTAGACCAACCACTGTAGCAGGCACCTCTACCCCACCCTCTGCCGCTGTGCCAGGTCTGTACAGGTGTCCTGTTCATCCTTGTATTCACTAGTTCTGTGTGAAAGTTTAGGGCTTTTAGGTGACTCTAGACACATGTTCAGAAGCAATTCAACCAAGTCCCAGAGATGGAAAATTCACCTCTAGATTTGTAGGCATGAAATACAGTGGATGTGCTAGAGGATGATTCAGTTACCAAAATCCATACCTCTTTTGCCATTTTAGAAGCTCTGTGGTATCCAGTGAAGCCATATGGGACTGGTAAATACACACCACAAAATGTACACCATTCTGCAGCAGAAACTGGAAGCCATGCTGAAGTATTTCACTGTAGCACTGAACAATAAAATGCATAAAGATTAATTCAGTAACAACCTAGGAAAATACATCATAAGGCCAAATAGGCAGCAAAGTGATAAGTCCACGGTTGTGTGTGTGTGGCACTCAAAAAGTTGTCTCTAGGCATTCAAGAAGTGTCAAAGACTGAGAGATGAGACAGGGAGGGCTGCTGGCCCCTTTCTACTGTCTAATTGTGGAGCTAACTAAAGTGGAAATGAAGCAGAGTATGAATACCTAAATCCTTTGTAGATCCCTTTGAAGTTGTTTGACTTTCAGAGCGTTGAATGTTCTTCACTTCCCAAAACCAGGGACTGATATCAGTGTTCTTGCTGAGGTTTTATTTTGTAAGCATGGCTGGAGGGCTCGATTTTCATAGGTGCTGAATATTATTAATTAACCTCTGTAGTTTGGCACCTGGCAACTGTAGAACTCAAAATTATATGCTACTTTTGAAAATGTGAAACTGTCTTTAAGCTCCAGGGAAACATTCTACAGAGATGGAAAAAGGGCTATTTTCCCAGCTTCACCTCATACATATTAATATCTGAGTTTTATTTTTAAGTGTTGGCTGACTTTTGGGGGTGTGGGGTGCTGAAGGGACACTTGTTTGAAATAACTTTGATTTCTTGCTTAAGTGGAAAGGATTATGTTTTCTTCACACATAGGCATGGGGATCTGAAAAACAACAACAATCTATTTGCTGTTTTTCAGAAAAACTGGGGCCACCTTTTCCAGCCCTATATGTGTATTTGGGGACTATATGCTTTGGGAAGTGCACAGTCTCTGTCATTTAGCAACCACTCTCCCTCTTCTTGGAGTAGCAGGAGGATGGTCTGCACACACCAGTAATCTGGTTTTCAGACCCAGACAGTCTTGTTGTGATACAGTCAGCCAGATCACATATAGTGATATTTTCCAGATGATCAATCCATTTTGATTCAGTGCAGGCAAAATCTCAGCCAGCCCCTTTAATGTTCTGTCTCTAAGCTGAAAGTGTTTAAGATCATAGTTTGCTAGAAAAACAAAGAGACCATTACCTGGGCAGTGAGTTCCTAACCTCAGTTTGTACTGATGAGCCTGTTGCAAACTGTGTGAAGGGAAATATACACAATGCTTCCTTAGAACAGAGGGAAATGTGAAGAACTTACAGCTGCAGAAGTAAAGAGCCATTACTGTTTTGTAGGACTGAAAATCCATCACTTAATTGGTAAAGAAACACACAAGGTTCACTCGATTTTCTCTCTGAACACTTGTCAGAAGTGCAGTGAATCAGCAGTGAGCTGGTTATGTATCCTTGTGCTTGTAGTACCTATAGGGGTGCATGTTCGTCATCCAGCACTGATGGATCTGAGATGTACACTAGATGGTGCTTGCACAACACAGGCAACAAACGTGTGTCTGTCTCGAGATGTGTCAGCAGCTCAGTGTTCCACCTCCTCCTCAAGTGTTTTCCGTGATGAGCACTCTGTTCCATTAAGTGGAGTCCTGTATTAAATACAGAAGGTTCATGTGTGATGCAAAAAAAGTTTATTTGCTATTTCACTGACCAGAGCAATACACAGATAAAATTACGTATTTTCATATCTCTAGATATGTTTGCACATGCTTCTGTATATACAGAGTCTTAGCAACTCCAAGTTTCTAAAGACAGTCTTGCTGTCATGAAACCTTTCTCACATTACCTTTACTAGGTGATACACATGCATAGAACTGAGATGAAAGGAGAGGCTCTCTACTCTGTGTTTGTACAGCACATAGCACCACTGAAGTCTTAACTGGAATCTAAAATCTACCATGAACTATCACGAGTTTCTGAAAAGGAGAAA
>VXBB01010858.1:12109-27823 GCA_013399915.1 Illadopsis cleaveri | reverse complement strand
AATAAAAGGACATGTATCTTCCCCATTTCATCAGCACTGTCCCAGAAAAGAAAAAGGGAAAAATTAAATGCTGAAGGAAATGACCCCTGTGAATTATAAAAATAAAGTACATATTGTATAAAATCTTCTTATATATCCCTGGGACATATGAGAAACTAAACAGAAGAAAATCAGAATCAATATCTTTTATAATTCCATGTGGTCTCTAAATGATGTATATTTTGGCAGAAAAAGTGTTAAAATATTTTTCATATATAAAATAAAAAATAAAAATAAAAATATTCAAAAATAAAAAAATAAAAAATTAAAAAAATCAAAAAATACAGTAATTCAAGTGTCAGTATAATGTATATGCTCACCCTATCCCAGCTCCAGTAGGATAAATGCACTACCCAGATACATCATATATTGAGTCTCAGTCCTTTATTTTTAAAGTCCAGACATAGTAATTTACAATAATACAATAATCCAGTTATACATGTTTAACTCGATTTTTTTTTAGGATTTTGTTTATTTCAGTCAGTTTGTGGGTTCATATACCTGGATATAGTTTAAAATCAAATGCGATTACTTTCAATCTCTGCACATTTTGAGCAATGCTGGATTTTGGACAGGGAAAGAGAAGTGGATAGCAGGGCTAAAGAAATGAGGATTGTCAGAAATAAAGAATAAAGAAACTGAGCCTGGTTTGCTTGAATTTGTGCCAACATGTGAATCCAAAGATTCCAAATCAAATTGTGCTGCCAAAACACCAAAAAAAGAGCCCTATTACAGTTTCTTCAGTCTTCTTATACCCAAAATCATTGTACTCCAAGTGTTTGTAAGAAGAAAAGTGGTGGCAAGCTATACTCTGCACTTTATTAAAAGGAATGGGAGGTAATGATGGTTAGGGTAGTGAGTACGGCTGTTCCTGCAAGAGTTTTGGAGCTGTATACCGAGGCCCAGTTGCTGAAGGTATAACAGAAGCAGATAAACAAAAACAATGGATTGTCTAGACCCAGAATATGCCAGGCACTCCATTCAGCTGTGGTTTTACACCAGGTTGCCATGTTGACTCAAAGAAAGGCTAAGTTTGCCAGTGATACTAAGTTGGGAGTCAATTCCCTCAAGGGCAGAGAAGCCTTGAAGAGAGACATCAACAAATGACCGAGACGGGAAATCACCAACTGTAGGAAGTTCAACAGGGAAAAGTGTCAGATTTGCCCCTGGGCTGGGGCAACCCTGGATGTATGAAAAGACTGGGGGATGAGATGCTGGAAAGCAGTGCCAGGGAAAGATACCTGGAGGCTCTGGTCAGTGGTAAGTTGAACATGAGCCAGCAGTGCCCTGGCAGCCAGAAGGGACATCCCCGTCCTGGGGGATCAGGCCCAGCATTGCCAGCTGGGCAAGGGAGGGGATTGTTCTGCTCTGCTCTGACCTGGGGCAGCGTCACCTCAAGAGCTGGGGGCAGTTTTGGAGGCCACAGCATAGGAAAGAGATGAAGGTCTTACAAGGTGTCCAAAGGAGGGCTGGGAGGATGGTGAAGGATCCAGAGGTGAAACAGAATGAGAAGGGGTTGAGGGCACTGGATCTGTTCAGTTGGAGAAGAGCAGGCTGAGCGGGGACATAATCACAGTACACAACCATATATATATTCTGTATATTTCTCATGAGAAGCAGTGGAGGGGTAGCTACTGACCTCTGCTCTGTGGTGACCAGTGACAGGACATGAGGCAACGAAGGTCAGTCATGGAGGTTTATACTGGATGTTTGAAAAAGGCTCTTACCCCAAATAGTGGCTGGACACTGGAACAGGCTCCTCAGGGCAGTGGTCACAGAACCAAACCTGACAGAGTTCAGGAAGCATTTTGACAATGCTCTCAGGCACATAGTGGGATTCTTGGCATGTTCTACTCAGGGCCAGGAGTCAGACTTTGGACATCAATGATCCTTGCAGGTCTCTTTGAACATGAGATATTCTACTTTAATTTTTCTAAAATCCCAGAGGCTTCACTGACTTCACTGAGAAGGAAGAACATGCTTTTAAATGGGGCAAGTCATACTAGCTTCTAAATGGTTGACCATGGAGTAAGCTCGTGCCACTCTATGTCTGCATCTGGATTTGTTATTTAGAGAAGCAACAACACCTGTTTCCCATTTATGCAGAAGAATTAGCTCCAAATCTGGCTGTTATACTGCCATTTGAATCCAGGAGGAGTCAGATGCCAGGTGCTGGCTTTTGCAGCTATGTTTCACAAGGAGTTAGCTTGGTTTATTATACACTGTAGACATTCTAGTTACAGGCAGCCCCACTTTCTTGTCCTGCTCCCCTCACATTCCTCCTGTCTGCCAGACTCTCCCTGTCTCCCCACCATGTTCTCAACTCATACTAGGAAACAAGATGTCTAAAATCCAGAAGTATCTAGGTAAAGTCATCTCTTTCCCAGACCTGCAAGAAAATTTCCAAACCGAGGAGGCTGAATGTTTATGCAGGGATAGATGTTGGGAGAAAGGGAGGTGGCACAAGGACAAGTCACATCCGGAGTTTTTGTGACTCAAATTCAGTAAATGTGTCGTGTCAGTAATAAGAAAAATGTGTGCCCTGCAGCTGAAGCTGAGGTGTCTGGACTGTCTCAGGTTGGCAACTCTTTCACATTGTTGTTGTAAGCTCTACAGCTGATAGTTAGTTAAGGAAATNTTTTTTCTTAACTGCGCTGTCAAAGACGGTTACCTGGGCGCCGTGAGAGCGGATAGCCAGGGGACAGCAGCACAGTGCGCTCGGTGCCCCGGGCGGGTCGCTCGGCATCCAGGGGGGCGGCTCCTGCATCCCGGACAGCGGCTCCAGCACCGCGGACAGCGGCTCCAGCACCGCGGACATCTCTCGCCACCAACATGGCTCCGATAGCGGACAGCCGCCAGCAGTTCGGTAAGTGGGTCTCGGCTCCCCGCACCCGGGGCCGGGCGATGCTCCTCTCCCCTCCCCGGGAGAAAAAACAGCCTCTGCTGAGACTCCCGGTGCCTCCCAGCACGCAGCTTGTTGGGAGACACCTGGTTTCCTCCCCAGTTCTCGTCAGGTCTCAGAAGTTGTTCGAATTTGCTTTCTTTCCCTAATCTCCCTTCCTTTCTCCCTCCCCGTTCCTCTTCCTGGTAAAGTACAGGAAGAGATAAAGAGATTTTTGTAGGTGCAGTTTTGGATGAGAGAGGTTTGGGGTGTTTTCTGCATCTCTGTTAAAGTAACATGCATCAAGATTTAGATGATGTAAATGCATCTTCTGCCACAGAGAAAATCTTTGTTCAAGTCATTCTTGGAATAATTGTCATTCCTTTTATCCTTATTGTAGGTGCCCGTTAGTTAAAGTGAAAGGACATTGCTAGAAAGATGAAAATACAGGATTTCAGTGTTTTTAGCTGAGCAGCTGCATCTTAACCAACCCGGTTTCATTGAGAATAACAAAGATGACAATGAACTTTTCAGTTTTGTCATTTCTATGCACTGCACGTAGTGTGGTACCAGAAGTTTCAGAAACAGTTATGTATGTACACTTATAAAATGCATACATACATAAGTTTCTTTAGTTAGAAAAGCAGTAAGAGTGAATGTATCTGAACTCTGCTTTACAAATATTGACTCTAGCCTACATTATGCTTGCTTTAGCAGTGGTTTGATTCAAGGATCATTCCACTTACTTAGTGAAGAGACTCCAGATTTATATCACATAACTGGAAAAATAACTTCTCTGAGAATCAGGTGATGTTTTCTACTAATGCACTGACTTGAATGTTAATCAATTGATTATGACAAAGGCAAAAAATTCATGTTTTGACACAATTTGTTTTAAATATAAAACCATTTTAGTTACCACTTCATCTTCTTTCCTATTCCACCCACTTGAGGTTTCTAACCACACTTGTGATATCATGCTTGTCTAATTACTTATTTAAGAAAGATAATTAATATTTTAAACATCAAATTGATTCTACCACTAGTTTCAGTAGTTGTAGAATTAAAGTAGAACATAATATCCATTCCTATAAAAAGTCTATTATCTCATGAGAATGTATTGTAAATGAACAAACCATTCTTAAAAGATAATAAAGTATTCTGATTAGTTTTCAATTTTTTTTAGCTTTCTATTTTTATATTATATGTATTAAAATTTCTGCAGCCCAGGAAATTCTTGAAATTCAGAACCACGTGCTTAAGTTAGGAAAAATACTTTTTGGTTATGTATATGATTGTCAGTCATTTCATTAAGTTCTTGTTATTAAGTATATAGACTTGTACAGCTTGTAGGTGTCCGGAAAGTGTTGTCATAAAAAATTAATAGCAAGGCCTGATCCTTTCAGTGCTGGAACATTATGTCCTACTTTGCTCTGATAGTATTGTTGTGGATTTTTTTTTCTGAATCATCCCACTGTAAAGCAAAGGTGTATTGGCAGCACATTTATCTGCCCAGCTTTTGCTTGGATGAAGCTGATTTAGTAATAGTTTTCTTTTATTCATTCAGAATGACCAGGGAGAAACAGAACTATTACATAATTGCCTTTATGCATAAACAATGTCACAACATTAATATTTTATTGGACATCCAGGGTTGCAGGGAATAAAGATTAAGCTCTGATTGTTACATTGTGGGAGGTTTAAACTCACTTAGTAATGTTACTTATGGGCAAAATTGGATTTCTAATTTGTTGTGCTCATTTACCCTTTGATGCATGCTTTGAAGGGCTAATGATACTCCATATGTAAATAATATATCCACGTGGCAATGGGAGGTTGCTCAGGTTTCTCTTTATTCAGTGTAAGCATAGGATTTATATTAAAATTGTAAAGAATTATGATTTAACATCTTATTTACTCCTAAGAAGTACTGACCTTTTCTGTAAACTCCCCATAAGCTTTGCTTAAATGTAAAGTTTAGTGGTTATCAATGATAAACTTAACATGATTTTTTCAGCTGTGAACTCACATGTACTACCTATTGTCACATCCATCTGGAAAACACACTTACTATATAATTATACTAAATTTTCTTGATCGACTTCCTCCTGCAAAGTACTGAAAATCCCAGTGAAGCTCTTGAGTGCTATAACCTCCAATTAAACTCACTTCTTTCAAGAGATACCTTCAGGCAATTATGGGATCAGACCATAAAAAAAAAAAGCTTGTTGCGTGTACAAAGTATTCCAGGAAACACGATGGAAAGCAGATGATGTATCTATATGAAATGCATATTTCAGAGTGTGTTTTAGCTAGCCAACAAGCCTTTGTAAACCCGAACCTGAAACCAGCTGAGAGCTGGTATTATTCACAGACATATAAGCTCAGAAACTACACACAGAGGGTTGAGACAGTAGAGAAATTACCAACAGTGATTATTATTAGGATGGGAATAGTATTTTCCTCCCTAACACTCTGTGCATGGAAAAATACTAGCATAACAAGCATGCTTTAGAGTGGGATTGCACACTGGTGCCTGCAGGTGGCGAGCAATGTGTACAATGCAGAGCACTTCCAGTCTCTCAATCTGCTGATATCACCATCTCGTATCAGTTTGTTTTACTAATTTGTTTCTTGATTAAATATCACGCAGAATTCAAGGTACTGCTGCTTATGTGCTTCTTGCTATTTATTTGATTTGCAGATGAAATTCCTACTGTGGTTGGGATCTTTAGTGCATTTGGCCTTGTCTTCTCTGTCTCCCTCTTTGCTTGGATCTGCTGCCAGCGCAAATCTTCCAAGTCCAATAAGACCCCTCCATACAAATTTGTCCATGTTCTGAAAGGGGTTGATATTTATCCTGAGAATCTCAACAGCAAGAAGAAGTTTGGAGCAGATGATAAAAGTGAAGCAAAGAACAAATCAGCAATGTCAAAGAATTCTCTGCATCTTGACCTGGAGAAGAGAGATCTAAATGGCAATTTCCCCAAAACAACCACAAAAATGCAGGGCTTTCCAGATCTTGAAAATTCATCTCCTAAGCACTTTGCAGAAAGGAAGAAAGATTCAGTATCCCCTGATAGCTTAAAATCCATCGCTTCACTGTCAACTGAAGATAAACAAGACAAGCTAGGAACTCTTTTTTTCTCCTTAGAGTACAACTTTGAGAAAAAAGCATTTGTAGTGAACATCAAAGAAGCTCGTGGGCTGCCAGCAATGGATGAACAGTCAATGACTTCTGATCCCTACATCAAAATGACAATCCTGCCTGAGAAAAAGCACAAGGTGAAAACCAGAGTGCTTAGAAAAACCTTAGATCCAGCTTTCGATGAGACTTTCACGTTTTATGGGATCCCCTACAGCCAAATTCAAGACTTAACACTGCACTTCATGGTCTTGAGCTTTGACAGATTTTCCAGAGATGATGTCATTGGAGAAGTCCTCATCCCCCTTGCTGGAATTGAACTCTCGGAAGGAAGGCTGCTAATGGACAGAGAGATCATCAAAAGAAATGTTAGGGTAACATCTTTTTTATTCAAAGTTTGAAAATGCTGTGATAGGGTTAGTTATGATTCTTGCATAATGCTGCTGTCGTCTTGGGAAAAAAAGCCAAAACCCTCACCATTCAATTCCTAAGACACTCTCCTATGGCAGAAAAGGCAGTGTGAGGAAGCCATTACACATATGCAATTAAAAAAAAAGAAAACACAGCAAGCATGTTGAAAAACATTGCTAATGCCCTAAGCTCTAATTTCTTATTCATCTGGTCCAGCAGGTTTGAGCGGATCCATTCCAGTTAGCTCAAGCAGACTCAACCCCCACTGATTTGCTTTTAATTGCTTTTAAATGAAAAAAATAAAAATATTTATGTATTATTTCCTTTCTCCTCCATCCCCTTTTATATTTGACATCATCCTTTCTTAAATCTTACTGAAATCAATAGAAATGTCAACTGCATGGGTTGTGCAGCACATCCTTAAGGAATGGAGGTAGTGTTTAGTTAGGGAAGTGAGACCTGCTAGATACCATATTGTTGATGTTGTAGCGTGTTCTTGCACGTTGGTGCTGTCACCACCTTGTCTCTCATGAATTGTGATACAGGCTGCAGCTTCACTAAAGGTAGTAAGGGTGAACCCATAGACCTGCTGGAGTTACTAACAAAACTTCCTGGCTTTACCGGGAAAAAAATATTTCATGCTGTGTTGTTTTAGTTCAGAATGTAAGGGTCATTTACACCCCAGCTGAACCACAGAAATGCACAGGCATTGCACACATGTCTCTTAAAGAATCTCTGCTAAAGAAGTGAAATGTGTATTGATGTTCGACATGATTGGTTTCAAATGACAAGCATACTGCCAAATAAAATAAATGTCTACTAGGCAACATAACTTATAGCTAATACTGTTATTTTTGCAATTCTATCACTATATGACAAATATGTCACTGATCTTTAGTTGATAACTTATTGGATTTTCTGGTATACAAGGTAATAGCTTCTCTTGTTTCCCTTGTCTTCCTTCTCCCTTTGAAATAAACTACTCCTGAAAATTCAAATTTAAATCAAACAATCATAGAGAAGATCTTTAATCTCACCTTTATTTCATGTATATTATACTGCTTTAGAGAGTGTCAGGGGATAAGATTTCACTGACAATTTGAATCCTTCCTGTTTAAAATATTTTACTGAATATTTTTTCTTTACTTGTACTAGACCTTTTCTTCCCAACATATTTTTATGGAATTTTGCTTTGCTTAAGAGATAATTTCTTTTTTAAATGAGATTATTTATTTTCCTCAGGATTTCATTTCTACTCTCCAAAGATAGTGATGTCATGTCAACCTATATTGTCCATTTATTTTTTTTATTTTTGTTCAGTCTAATAACCAATCATAGGAAAAGTTATATAAGTAATATAGAGAAAAAACATATTTACTATGTAAATCAGAATAACTTCATATATTATGTCCTTTTACACAGTTTCAGAGCATACATTTCTGTGACATTTCATAAACCTTTTTAACTCTGGTTTAAAGCTTGGTCAATATAACTGCTTATAAATAGTTTTCTTCCTTTTTTTTTTCTTTAATTTCCTCAGAAATCATCTGGTCGTGGAGAATTACTGGTCTCTCTCTGTTATCAATCTACAACAAACACACTCACTGTCGTTGTTCTAAAAGCCAGGCATCTACCTAAATCTGATGTGTCAGGATTATCAGGTAATGGTTTTAATAATATTCCCTAAGAATATAAAACAGAACACAAAAGACAGTGGAAATGCGGCATTTCAAAGACTAAAAATTCTCCATAAATGCAGAAATGATGTTTCTATTATTTACAGCCTATTCATTTTATTCATATCTAGGTCAATGCTTTATTTCCAGGGTATCTATTTTACAAATTTGTTCTTCAATCACATCAAAAAAAGGTGACATCTGTTAGCAGTGGAAACCAATGAGTTTTATGATTGTCTTGAACAGAACCCATCTGCTATAAGCGTGGGATGTTGTTTGCAGATACCAAAAGCTTTTATTTATGACAAAAAATAAGTTTATTTGTAGAAGATCAGTATTGAGTGAGATCACCATATGATTTATCTCAGAAGAAAAGCATCCTCTTACCTCTGTGTTGAATTTGGCCCACTGAGTACTACCATTTTTTTGGCAAGGTGAAAAGGTGAGTTGTGCCAGTGCTGGGAGGAGGCATGACACACATGCTTTATTGTGAGCCAAACTTGGGGTGCACTGAGAGGGTTCAGGTTTTATCCTCTCTTTTCCTTGTCTGCTGCCATTTCTGAAGCCAGTATCATTCTAGAATTGCACATAGAAGACACATTAAGGCTCTAAAACATACTATATTACATAATAACAGTATAAAATTTAAGGTCGTACATATAAGACAGCCACACAAAAACAACAGTGCACAAAAAAGGGCTGTAGTACCATATCTGCTGCTGCTTTTTTATAGAACTTATAGGCTTTCATTTCACTCAGTATTACAAAAGAAGCAGAAGAGGAAGTAGTTTTGGGAAACAGTGAATAATTATCATTGCAGCCAATAATACAGTTTTTGTATTTCTCATACTGCAATTTACCTGGAAAGTGAGCCCATCCTGAATCCAATGCAACAAAGCTCTCACCAAGTTCCATTTAAATCTTCCTTTTGATCTAAATTTTGTTCACATATCAGAAGGAGAAAGGATGTATATGGAGCGCAACAATTTACTTGACTAAAGAGAGAGGATAGGTATTTTTAAAAATCAGCCCCAAAGTCACAGAAGATAGTGGTTTCATGAAGACAGCATGACAGCCCACTGATCTCAACAAACCTGTCTGATGTCTACTCAGGTGTGAAAATAATTTGGTAAAAAAAGGCCTCCTAGTCACAGCATCAAGCTGGAACCTACGTAACATCCATTGTTTACTGCACCTCTTACAAGTAAAGCTATAAAATTTGGTTTCTTTTCCTGCACCCCCCAGGAGAGCCTTGCTAACTATAATGGGAATGGCATTCCAGTACTTCTGCAGGCAGCTATGTTGCACCTGAACATCTACTTCATTTAAACAGACTTCCATTATTTTCTGTTTGTCAATAAAGCCATGTACAATAGACATTCGGGTGTTAGTAGCATACTGCACTCAGTACAGTCATAATTTCCTCTGTGACTTTCCCCTCATCCCAACATTAATCTTGGAAAAGGAGGAGAGTGAAAGGGTGCTTCTATGGGATAAAATTAACAATTCCACAATTCAATCTCCTTTAGAAGATGGAAGATTTTTTATACCCAGAAGCTCTTCCATTTTCACAACTCCTTGATTTCCTTGGTCACTGATGCTGAGTGACCTTTATTAGTCTAATAAAATCAAGTGGAACTCTCTAGCCTTATCCAGTAGCTAGTCAAAGGTAACAGAAAATTTCCTCTAAAAATATATGGAAACCAGTATGAATCCACTGATTGATATTGATTTTGGTATTTCTAATGCTGGTATGATGTACAATAATTTCAAAGACAGTGTGCGTTTTCATTAGTCTCTGGTTTTGAAATGTTCATTATGGTAATAGAATATGAAAGTGATGAGGTACTCTATTACACCCCCACTTCTGGTAGACTATTTTGAGTTCAAGGAAAAACATAACTTTTACTCCTCCAACCATTTCAGTCTGATAACGGTGACATAAAATGTATAAATACTGATCAGTTTAGTATTATATTTTTTTAAAAAGTATTCAGGTTTCTTGATGATTAACTTGCCTGATTGTTTACATAAACTATCATGTTTGACTGGGTTCAGTAGAGAAGATTTTGTACTACATCACTGCACCATGAGAACCTGGAAACAGGCCCAAATTTCACTGAATAAATGCCAAGGTAATTGAAAGCATTGAATTATAAAATGTCTCCTCTGAAAGAATAAATATGGCCATTACTGAAGACAATACCAAGGGAACCTCACAACAATTAAATAATTATGATGGATGCAAAAACTCAAAGTTGGTAGGCAGCAAAGAAATTGACATTTTCCCTTCCTATATTCCACAGCAATACAACACAGATGTAAAGACAGATACACATTCCAACAGTAAACGTGCTCGTAAATTTAAAGCTTAGTGTCAAATTTGTTCAATAGCAATTGGTGGCCGCAATTTAATCAGTTTAATTGTCTTCAATAGAACTCCAGCAGAACTATTACATCCATTCTCTCAGCCAATTCACTCCTTTCTGAAGGTTTTCTTTTCATGAGTTAGATTAGTGATGATGATTATACCCTAGTAGATTGTGTGAAAAGCAAATTTCTGACTCACATAAATATGCAATGATACATATTTTTCAGAGACCTTTAGAATTTTGTGCACTTTCATACCATTTTTGAATGTGGTAGAGGTGTTATCGGTTTAATGGACTGCAGGATAGGATTTACCTCATCAAAGAAATACCTCCATTTGAGCACAGTCTAAACTTCACTGCTGCCTTGAACACAGCTTTGGTGACCATAAAGGAGCTAATTCAAATGTAAAGAAAAAGTTATCAAACAGGATTAGATTATTCATCTTTAATAACTTCAAACAACTACTCAGTGTGATGTAATTATATTGGATAATTATGGAATTTGCCATAAACTAGATCAAGGAACTTCTAAACAGTGTTCAATAGCTGATCTGTACTCTTTCTTTTCATTGCAGACCCTTATGTCAAAGTGAACCTGTATCATGCCAAGAAGAGAATTTCTAAAAAGAAAACCCATGTGAAGAAGTGTACCCCCAATGCAGTGTTCAATGAATTATTTGTCTTTGACATTCCTTGTGAGGGCCTTGATGATATCAGCATCGAATTTCTGGTTTTAGATTCAGATAGGGGGTCAAGGAATGAGGTGATTGGCCGGTTAACCTTGGGATCTTCAGCAGAAGGAACAGGTGGAGAGCACTGGAAAGAAATTTGTGAATATCCTAGGAGACAAATTGCCAAATGGCATATGTTATGCGATGGTTAGCAGCTTAGAAAGGGGCTGGATCTTAAATAACTATATATATTTCCATAGGCAAGGAGCAGGTTTTTTTTTTTGTTGTTTGTTTGTTTTCTTTGCTATGTATAATTACAAACTTTTAACTACAAAACTTTTTTTTTGTTTTTTCCAAAGGGGCAGAGGCTTTGAAATAAAATTGGATTGAATTATCAGAACAGAAGGTAACTTAATTTTCACAGTAAATAATGGAATTTATATTTCATTAAATTTTAACATAATTAGTTCAGATTAATATTCTTCTAGAGTTTAAGTGGTCTGTAAATTCTAAAGCATTGTAAACCTCAAGAAGAGCAAACTATGTTTTGAAAGAGTCACTTATTAATGACTCATATATGGAAGAAGATAACAATTATTACAATATATCCAAAAAAAACCCAACCTGTGGCTTATTAGAGAAGGGGATGGATCTATAAGAGCCATGGGGATTGAGGCTGAGTAGGGGGGGAATTCCTTCTGCTCCTCCAACAAAAAACCTTCTTTTATGAACATTTAGTCATTATTTGTAAGTTTTGGTTACTTAGACTTTGATCATCCCAAAACATGAACATGTTTTCAGCATTCTGCTTTACATATTGCATTGTGCAAAACTATTTTTTAAGTGTTGAAATATTATATAACTACTAACACTTGGATTTTTTTAGTAAGTTTATATATATAATTTATTTTATTACAGCGACCAAAATAGATACATACTTCAAACTAATGATTAAGTTAACATAATTTTTTTTGTTAAAAGGGCTCCTTTACGGGTGACTGTACATGTTACAGTATAGCTAGAATTTGGGGTTAGATATGGCTTGCATTTTTTTCCTCTAGGTAGGATTACACTTTAAACATTTCAAGCCATACAAAAGAATTTCTGTTGAGATAAGGTAACATACAGGATACTGCAATCAATTACTTTTCACCAATTATATTTTAACAATTCATTAGTACTAAAAAAGTTGATTTTATTTTGATAGTTTCATTAAAGAATAAACAAAATAGTGAGACAAAGAAGAAAACCTTATTCTGCTGTTGAACTTCCTGTGTTTAACCTCCCAGACTGTAACAAATGCCATTACAGTCAGTACCAATATACAAACTTCAGTGCATTTTTAAAATTTTGCAGGAGAGGAAACCAAACTCACTTTATAATTTCAATATTATGTAGAAAAAGTACTTGGAAAGTACTTTGATTATATTAATTAATGTACATTACTGACTGTACTGAAAATGGTGGCGGTAAGAGAAAATAACATCCTGATTTCATGTCAGTGTGACACATGTCCATTTAAACTTAAATTGTGTCAGGCTGAGGAAATATCAAATGTAACAATAACAAGTGTATAAATAAAGCATTTAGACCTGTGCAATTTTGTCTTGGTCACACCAGATAGGTTTTTAGGCTGTCAGAACTATAGCACAACTACAAGCAGATGATTTCCTAAAGTTTGTGCACTAACTTCTGATACAGAATTGTTTGCAAGTATTAGTCCTACTTCATTTTCAAGTACAATATATATAAAGAAGAAGATAGTGATGTTAGTTGTTGACATAAGAAGGGTTAAAAAGTGGAAAACCATTTTCAGTATTTTTGCATACGTCATTTGTCACGTGTAATCCCATTGAAGCGAACAAGACTACTTGGGAATTAAGGTACTGCTCATCATGGGTAAAGGTAGCCAAATGGGCATGCCAGGTTAAAACAAACCAAACATTCATTGAATGTCAATCTACTTTCATTAAACAACAGACCTAAGTCCTACTTAAAACTGTTGGGGATTTGTTGTCTACTTTACCTGTTCTCATATGGCCAAATTATGTTTGCAGGAAAGGACACTGAAATATGAAATATGCAAGTAGACAAATAGTACTGGAAGAGTTCCATTGAGGCTCTTCCAGGTTTTGTGTCAGTATTTTCTCCAGTTTTTGAGAATGTGTTTGATACAACAGTGTTTATAGATTTCTGTAAAAATACATTTTCAAAATAACATAAACATGCTTTTTATGATAATGCTAAATGTAAAAAAATTGCGTATTGTATGTATAAAAGAGAGGAATCTTTTTTGATTATTTCTTTAGAAAGCTGATTAACTGCTTAAGGGTTAGAGTTTGCCAGCCACATTCAAGCAGAGGTAATCCAAAGCCACCAAATGAAAGGAAAGATGCCCACAGGCTTCAGTGGAGTTTGAAGTGCAATCGCAGAGCAAAACTCTTCTGAGTCAACCCAGAAATGCCACTGGGACCATGAATATGGGGAAACATTGTTTTATCTAATGGAGACTGGGAGAGTTTAGGTTCACTACAACAAAATCAGAGTTGTTACAATTTTTGAAAAGGAAAGAACTGAGCTGGAAATGATTGCATCAAAGAAAGTGGGGCATCTCTCAATTATACAAGGTGGAAGGTTTTGTATGCTGGCCCATAAGTAGTTCATTATCTCTAAAAATCAGATGTCAGGCATCATCTGTCTCCAATGAACACAAAATACGACATTAGGGGATAACAATCCATCTTTTTGAATTAATGCTGGGTTGTGATGATCATCTTCCATTTTGCATCCAGCAAGTCGTCACTTTTTTTTGTTGTTGTTGTTGTTGTTTTTGTTTTTGTTTTTGTGTTTTTTGGTTTTTTTTTCTTCTNTTTTTTTTTTTTCATTTAAAGCAATCCTTAGTTTGGAAAGTTGAGTAGAGACGACTTGTAACACATTTTAAACAAGAAAGAGGCAGGAGAGCGAATGTAGGCCTGTACTGAGGTGAGAAATTCTGCTGTTTTATAAAGTATTCAATTCTCATTGTGAATATCTTGAACTCTGTTAAGGATACTGTACTGTATTAAACATGTAAAAAAAAAGATGTTTGTCTAAGTAGCTTACAAAAATATTAACTCCTTGAATGGGAGACTATCCATGTCTGGAGATCTGTCGTAACTAAATACCTGATTCGTTATGGTGTTGTAACTTAATAGAAGCTATTCAAGAGAAAGCATGGTGTATGAGATTTTGTAAGTTATTTGTGCTGGTTCTGTATGTTGTGCCATGTGTGTAAGACAAGAATAAACTGCTGCTTTTGTTCATCTCATCCCAAAATAATTATCCCACCTATGTATCTTTTTTGCGCCCCCGCCCCCTGCCCAGGATTTCTGCTATTGTTTGTGTTAATGGTCTACTCTCTCATGCTTCTATCAGAAAGAATTTGACTTGCAGTCTTCCTCTTCTCACAGAGGTGGATTAGATTTGTTCTGCCAAATACTAGCCAGGCACATCATATGTTCTTTATTCCTAGCTTCTTGCTGAATTCAGCTGATTCAGCTGAATCCTGAATTGTACTCTGCAGTCAGGCTACAACTTGGAACACGACCCATGACAGAAGGTATGAGTCTTACAGGAACAGATATACAGATGCAAACAAGAATGAATTCTAATATACTACGTAAGAGGAGCAAAATTAAAGTCAAATTATCCTACTGTCATTCCATTTGCTTTCCAGAAGCAAAATATTTACCCTGGCCAATCATACTGTACCACTTCCTCATAGACAAGGAAGTCATATCAGGCTCCAGCTTGTCTGTGAGTATGAAGGCTGAGGTAGAGAAAACATTCATTCAAGTATTATACAAATATAAACATTGCTGTTGTGCTCTCTAAGAATATAGAAGTATTTACTAGCACAGAAACAAAAGCCAAGGAAGGAAGAAGGCAGCTGCAGCTGGGATATACTCTGCCATTTAATGACTCCCATTGTGAGTTCCAACACCTGGAAGGGATCCCTGATCCTTGTCACAGAAATCAATCACAGGATTCACTAGTCAGATGTATAAAATAGAACATCTTTCACAGTTATAAGCTGGTATATTGTCTCTGACAAATCTCCTGTCCCCAGGAGACAGGTATCAAGTGAAAGACTGCTCTACTCCATTCCATGCAGGCACTTCTTTTCTCTTCCTTGTATGGTACAGCTCCCCTAAAATAGTGGTGATTCACATGGTTCACATTCTAGATCCACTTCTTGAGGATGGAGATCGAGAATGTCTTTATGTTAGGTCAACAATGTCTTTATGTTTTCCAAATACAATGCAGGTGAGCCTCAGGGGGAGTCTCAAAGCTAATGTTCTGATTGCTATTTGTACCTCAAATTGCTGCAATAGACCATTGTGAGAGCCCTTGGAGATATCCTCCTCAAATCCCCAAGGCCTAACACTATTCTGTAGGCCCATTGCATTTTATGGCATCATGGATAAAAACATACTTAACACATGGTAAAAATACATAACCACAGATGGCCATACACAAC
>VXBB01010857.1:112693-136160 GCA_013399915.1 Illadopsis cleaveri | reverse complement strand
TAATTGGACAATTAAACCCAATTACAAATTTGGTGCAAATGCACCAAAACTTATAAAAGTGTGAAACCTTGTGACTGGTCATCCATTTTGTGACCATTTTGGGTTCATCTTGGGTGTAGCCCCGGCCACATTCTCGTACTGTCCAAGGTGTATCCTTTTAAAGCCTTTTAATAAATACCTACTTTATTCTGCTAGCTCTGTCTAGTCTCTGTTCCAGGTCAGCCTTCCTGGAAGGAAGAAGGATTCCCAAGGCATCATCAGTAAGCTCCTTTCATGGTCCACATCTGGGATTTGTGATAGCACCTTGTGCTTTGCAATCTACCACTCAGTTATTGATTAAGCACCATTTATCACATGAGAGAAACAGCATCCATTCTGTCATTCTGTCTGTAGTATTCTGGATATTTTTAAACCGTTTTTGCATATTCATCTTCCTCAATTTCAAGATTCAAGTTAAGCAAAACAAAACACCCCAACAAAACACCCCCCCAACAACCCCCCTAACCCCACAAAAAAGGTCCTTCAAACCCCCAAAGTAGAACCCTTAACAATTCATTGAAATTCAACTGGTAGAAACTGAATTGTGTGAGCACCTGGTTTTAGACAACACGACCTGTTTCCATGATGATAATCACAGAAAGGGTTCCAATGTTATTCAGATACCATACTTAATGTAGCTGTAATACTATCTCGGAAGAGATTAAGAACAGCGCTATTCTGACTGAAGAGAGAAGAAGGGGTTTCTGAGAAAATAGGTTGGTGAGAATAACTGCTTCTGGCAATAAGGAGTTTAGGATTACTATGAATGACTATGTAACAGTTTTAATAATTTTTTCCTTGATTTTGTGATACATTTTTGCAGAAAGATAAAATGAAGTTATAAAAGGTATAAGTTTAGATGTAAACATAGTTACTAGGCATGTCAAAATGCAATGAAGTGTACTTGAGAAGTAGTATAGTGTATAGTTGCACTCTTTGTTTATTAAATATGTTTCCTGCAGCTTTTATTAATGTACCTGCATATTTGGTTGGTATCTTATAAATAATAAACATAATTTGTACAGAATACAGACAATAAGCCAGTGCCTCTGAAAGCAAGAGATGAAGATTACATTTTGGCCTTAAAAATAGTTAGAGCAACTACAAAAAAAATGCCATACTTCTAGACAGTAGGAGATGAACATCAAGGTTTGTTTGTGTGCTTTTTATTTTTATTTATATCTTTCCTTATTATTCTGTGAAGGCTGATGTAGTGAAAAGCATGTGTTGAGGATGAGTTTCATACTGATAATGAAGTAAAATGGCAGCTTAAGCTAATAGAGAATTTTTCTGCTTCTGCACGTATTGAAGTGCTGTAAACAACTACTGTGTGGAAAAGCGAGGTATCAAATATCTATTCCATTTGGTATAAAGTAATAAATATTTAGACCATCTACATGCAGGCTTTTCAATTATATGCTAGCTAATACAAGCCAATTTGGTATTTCTATGTGTTACAATAGCCTAAGATTTCTCATCAGAGCAAAGAAGTACGTAGTAAATACTAGTGTTGAATTCAGCTTTCACTGAAATTGTGTAAAGACAGACTCAAAATAATCAATGTTATATTTAATAGATGGAAATTCTAAAAGCTACTATTTTTTTTTCCCCTAAGTCCACTCAGGAAATATTAGTGTTACTGACAAGTCCCTTGAAATATGAAGATTGAGATGAGGATAAGTGATTTATTGAAGTTTTTATCACAAGCAGAGCAGGATTAGAAGCCAAATCTTGATCTTACTCTGTAGGGCCTAAGATTTTCTTTTGCTTACACATAACTAAAATTTAATTGCTTTGTTATTGTTTGATAACTATAAATGTTGGAGTTATACTTGACCTCCAATCAAACATAATTACACTGTTAAAGTTCAAGTTTCCTGGTCAGAAAACTGAGGTAGTGGGAAAGAAGGAAACTAGAGCAGCAAGACTTACGTGTGTGTTTACCATACTGTGAGGGTACTGTAAATCTAGAAGTCACTGGTGATTATTACTGTGAGAAGTGCTTCTTTTCATTCACAATTTTTTGCCTAGTTTTACTAACTGCTTATTCTGAATGTTATAAATGGCAAGTGCTGTTACATCTTTATAAAAGTGTTAAAAAAACCTGAAGTAGCTAAACACTGGATAATCTTTTCCTTCCTGTCCTGAATAATGAGAGCTGACTTAAACTCTAAAATTTAAGGTTTCATTTCCACATGAAACCCATGAGAATATTTTCTGGCTAAATATTCATGATGTTGATAATGTACAGGTGCATAATCCAATCTCCTCTGAATTGTTGGTAATTTCTGTTCATGGTGTACTGGTGAATTCAAGGTGTTTTTGAAACTATGGGTGGTTGGTGTTTTTTTGTTGTTGTTGTTTTGTGGGTTTTGTTTGTTTGTTTGTTTTTTAATTAGGCTTTGAATGCAACAATTGTTTGTGTACAAAGCCATGTATAAAATGGAGCAGCACTGCAGTGTGAGCAGTGAATACATTGCCAGCCAGATGTTGTGGCCCACAGAAGACAGAGTATTTCCCCTGATCTGCAGCTGGAGCCCAGGTGGTGTAACCAGGTAGAACTGGTTATGACACAAGAACAGATCTGATCCTTATTTCTAGATCCCTTTATAATGATAGAAGACTTTTGAATTACTCTTTTATTGTATATCCTCTTTCATCATCTGGGTAAACAAGTGTCAATGTCTTTGGATTTCCATCTCACTAAAGGCTTGCTGTGCTCTTGATCTTTGTCAGGCTTGAAGTTTGCTAATTCTGTTAGAGGCAGAAGAAAGGAAACTGCTGTGTTTGAGAGCCAGCCAGGGTTATTTCCAATGAACCAGCTGCTATTTGAGACAATGTTATCCCTCTTTTCTGACTTTACCTCATGACACCATTCTTACTGTTCATCTCAGTATTATGTTTGTTCCTGAAATGTTCTTTCTTTGATGGAGAGATATCTCTCTGTTGCTGAATGTATTCCTTAGTAGAACTGGCAGCTTTGAAAACTGTTTTTTTCCTACCAGAATTGGCAGTTGCAGGGAAAGCAGGTAGACAGTCACTTTATAGATTCAAATAATATTTCAAATGGTCTCATCACCTCCTCAAGGGTAAGTTGGTAAGTTGAGGTATCTTTTTACTAAATCTTTAATTGTACAAAAATGCTACATTTGAGGGCTGGGTTATAATTACATCAGTGATGGTCTGAAATTTAAAAAGCTTGTTTTCACCTCAGTTGTGATGTGCAGTTGTCTCTGGAACTGCCTTTGTGGCAAAAGTGATCTAGCTTTAAGAAAACTGTAAAGTACATTATTTTTAACTGATATTTTCTGTTACCTGGTTTACAAAACATCTTGTAAAACTAAGAGGGTGTTATAGGGTGGGCTGTAAGCAGGAACTTCATAAATAGGCTTTGCTACAAGAGTGAATGGATTGTTATAAAACCTTAGAACAACATCTGTGAGCCAAATGGTCGTTTGAAGTGTGAGAAGGGAAACACTTTAGTTAGGATGTATCTGTCTTCCTTTCATTATTCAGGTAGCAAATGAAAGCTATTTCTCATTCTGTCTGGAAATTTTGATGTGTTAATGTGCCATACAGCATAGATTTCCATCATTTAACACTAATTTTGAGAGACTAGCAGGCATATTCTATCGAAAGTTCGTTATTTATCTCACTATGTGAGTTATGAATCACTCATATTTTTCCTGTAGGTATATCTGCCAAAACTAGGTGACTGCCACCTTGGCAGTGGTTTGGAATTAGTTCATTAGTTGTGAGTGGCAAGAGTCAGTCAATGTATTTTTTTACTGACGGCATCAGCTATTATTTTTTCACTAAAGAGCCTTGATCTAAAAATCAAAACAACTAATTTCTTTTCCTTTCTTTGCTGATAGTTTCCTACATCTATGAATGCCCCTTGAGACACTTATTTTAATTGTAGACTCATTGTTGCACAATGTTGAGAAGATTTTCTGTTTGCCTTCATAATAACTAACTTTAAGATTTAGCTTAATTTATCATGTCTTCTTTTTCCTTGGTCAGTACACACCTGAAGGATGGGATGCCATACAGAGAGACCTTGACAGATGGGAGAAGAGTGTGCAGGGGATTCTAATGTGATTTAAGAATGAGCGCAAGGGGCTGCACCTGTGTTGGGCCATTGACAGCAGGTTGAGGGAGGGATTGTTCCCCTCTCCCCTGCTCTGGTGGGACCCAACCTGCAGTTCTGCCAGCACAGGAAGGACATGGAGCTGTTGGAGCAAGGCCAGAAGAGGCCACTCAATCGATCAGAGGGTTGGAGAACCTGTGTCATGAGGAGAGACTGAGAGAATTGGGATTATTCAGCTTGGAAAAGAGAAGGCTTCAGGCTGACCTAATTGCAGCCTTCTAGTATCTGAAGGGAAGTTAAAGGAAAGATGGGGCAATAGCATGTAGTGACAGGACAAGGGGGAATGAGTTCAAATTGAAAGAGTAAGTTTACATTAGGAAGAAATTCCTTACTGTGAGAGTGTTGAGGCACTGGCACAAGTTGCTCTGGGAAGTTGTGGATGCCCTATTTATGGAGGTGTTCAATGCCAGGTTGGATGGGGTTTTGAGTAACCTGATCTAGTGGAAAGGTGTCCCTTCCCATGACAGTGGGGTTAGAAAGAGATGATGTTTAAGTTCTCTTCCAACTCAAACTCTTCTGTGATTCTATGAGTCTATGATCATGTGCTAGACGTCTTTGACTCTAAAGATCTTTGTTACTATTTTTTGTAAAACATCTGCAAATATTATCCCTACTTGGTTTAACAGTGCAATTAGATTCAGTAATTTTGCATGAAGTGGATTTTGCTGTTGCATGTGGTAATTTGGCAAGAAAAAATGAAACTGATTTAAAAATACCGAAGTATTTTGGTATTGCTTTTGGCATTAGAGATTGTATGTAAAAGGTTATTCAGTGTACATGGATGTACTTACACTGTATGACTACTGTACTATTTACAATGTATTTCTCAATTAGTTCTTGTGCCTAGAAGGAGGTTAAATGGATTACAATGTTTAGCTGTTGTTTTGGATAGGAGGCAAAGCTTTTCCCTTGCAGAAGTACTGGAAGTCTTGGGAGCTGATGATTGGATACAACCTATGAGACTTGGGAACTTTGAGACTGGATATTATTTATGATTAACAAAGTGATGTTAAACGTTACTCACTGGTTTTGTAATCAAGGTTTGATTGTGAAACTCTTAAAGAGTAGAGAGTTAATGTTATATTTGATGTTTCAACCCAGTCTCTGAATAAATCTGCATTTAACAATTTCATGCTTTTCAAGGGTAAAAGAATAAATTTTAGTAATTTTGGAGTATTGGGTGTTTTTTGTTTGTTTTGGGGTGGGGTTTTTTGTTTGCTTTTTTTACTGTTTGGCAACAGCAGTGTTCAACATGGGATTAGAAAAATACGCTGTATGTTTAGTTACAGGTAAATACCAAGGACTGTGTTTGGATTGCCTTTTAACTGGGTTAACTGAATAACACTTTATAGCAATTGAGAGATAGTCAAGAGTACCAGGACAATGAAAAGGAGTAGGAAGCATGGACACCAGGTAATATCTGACATTATCAAAGGCTAATTTTCTACGAACCTGTGAAATGTTCTGATCTTTTAAGTGTTTGATTCACTATTTTTCAAACAATAAAAAAAGTAATTGAAATGATTACCAAGTTATATATTCCTTCCAATCCTGTATGTAGAGAGTTATTGCACTTGGTGTGATTTCAGAACAAGGTGAATATTGTTTTGTCAAAAAAGAAAAATCTTTTATTTATTTATTCAGTTGTAACAACTGATTTGGAGCACAAATGCAAACACTTTAGCTCTCACTCTTGCTCTCCTTTTACCTTACTCACTGCACAGATAACAGTTTTGAACTGGCAGAAAACATTGATGTTACTAGAATGTAACCTGATGTCTGTCATGGGCAGCTGTGTTTTATAATATTAGCCTTCCCCAACCATATCTTTATAGCTCACTACTGCAAACTTAATTACATAATAAGTAAGTTGAAGAGCCCATGGGCCATTGGAATGGCTGAACTTTGTCTCCTTGGGATAGAAACCTGTTGTCATTTTGTGGGTGAAATGGCAATCCTGACTCCTGTTCTTCAATTTAAATTACAGCTAGAATTCCCTAAAACTGTTGTGTTACAACATTTTGGCATGCATGTAAACAGGATCAAGCACAAAAGGGGTCCCTTCCTTTCCCTGATGGCAGGAGAAGGATTACTGCTGTAAATCAATATTTTTCTATATTATTTAATATAATTAGATATAAAATAGGTTTTCTGTACAGATTGGAGAAGACTCCCAAGAGAGATGAAACCAAAGAAGGCAAACAAAAAAGGTATGTTATATATTTTAAGAAGTAAATATTACATCGTAGTTGAGAGACAGAAGCAGTACTGGAGGTATTCAGAGGGGAAAAAAAAATGCTAGAAATGCTAATTAGTCTAAATTATTAAGGCTTTTGGCAATTTTTTTTTCTAAATATTTTATTAGTCTGCCTGTCTTTTGTGATTTTTACTTTGCTTCTGTAGGATGTTTTAACTTACTGGAACAGACTTATCCTCCTTTCTTCTGCCTTTTGTGTTGATGCACCATATTAACATACAAGATATATAGTCGTGAAAAATTAAAAAAAAATCCACAAACCTTTTTGGTTTTGAAAACTTGTATCTTTAGTCAGCACTCATCTTTCTATTCATTAGTAACTGGCTGTTCAGGTTTCCTTTATATTTTGGGTTTCTCAATTATCTTGTTAATGAATTGGTTGACTTTTGCATTTTTTTAAGCCTTTTATATTTAATTTAATGTGGGTTATTTTCTATTTTCCTGATTTTACTTTTTTTTATTTTCAGCTTTTGTCTGCAGAATTGTGAATCAGTTCCTTCAAAAGCAGTTGGAACTGGTAGTGGTAGTTCTTACAGGAAAACAGATTTTTATTACACAGCGTCATTTGTTTTTCAAAGTGTTTTCTAGTATGCATGACTTATTTTAAGTTCTCTGTAGAAATCTGTGGCCTCCTGTGAGAAGAAACACTTGGTCTCCTGTGTTTAGCTGTCTGTTTATGTATAATTGTTTGCTTTCTTGTTCTTTTTCTCCAGGTCTTTCATGTGTCATTTTTCAGTTCAAGATAAAAAGGAAAAGCAATGTGCGTAGTGACAGAGACTGGGTCAGCTGGAATCTTTGTTCCTTTTTAGAGCATCATTGAGAAGCATGGTACTGAAGGTAGACTGTAAGATTCAACTGAAAATGAAATATTTATTTGCAAAATCTCCAAAGGTGGGACCAGAATATACATGGGGTTTGTATTCCAAAAGAAGGAACCATGGGCTCTTATAAGCCTATGCACAATAGCTTTTGCCTCAAGATCCAGTGAAATAATAAATTAAGATTATTATTTCTCATTAAAATAATGTAATGATCATAAAAGAGAATCACTGCTCACTGGGGGAATTAGCTTTCTTTAGTACCAGTTTCTCTACTGGCTCTTAAAAATACAGTCCTCTACATGTTATAATGGAAAAGATCAGCTGACCATCAGAATTTGATTGGATTAAAAAGTCAGTTTCCATAAAAGCAAAAACTATGTGGGGTTAGGTTTTTTTTGTGGACTCCTGATGATGCATTTAGGGTTTGTTTTTTTTTTGTGGAATCCTGATGATTCAGGAAGTTTACTCACAGCTGATCAATGACCCATCAGAGCTCCTGGTACGTGTCTTTGCTGTATTTTGAGGGCAGATAACTTAGGTGACATTTTAACCATCGTGGAACTAAGGTGAACAAATCAACAGAATTTGCACAGAAATTCAAACCAGACTCCTACCATTCTCCCTTTTTAGCTTGCAGGAGTGGTTTTGGGATCAGTACAGCGCCACGCACAGGGGCAGCTTTACTTTTACACACCTGCCCACCCTTTTTCTGGTTTCCCTGAATGTTTTAACTGAGGACCTGACCACCTGGCTTCTCAGTGACAAAACTTGGGGTAGAATTCCACCTCTCTCCCACAATGACCCTGGGCTGTGAAATGCAGCATCCTAGATACCAGCAGTATACCAGCAGCTGCTGAAAAGAAAAAAAATACATAAATAAATAAATAGAGATGTCATCTGGGCTCAGTTGACATTGTTGGCCAGCCATATGCATAGGTATACAGCACTCAAATGTATGCATTTTAGCCCAAGCACTGCAAGACCAGGTGTTTGGAAATTAGATTAGATTGTATTCCATTGCACCTCTAAGGTATGTAATGTAGGCAGCTATGTTGCTTGAAGTCCTAACAATGGGTCAGTGTCTCTAATTTTATAAGGGTCAAAGATGCCCAACTTTTAGAGACAAATCCCACATCTGTTTGTTCTATATGCATTATCTGTAAAAGCCTGCAGGAGTTTGTGCAGGGATGATAATTCTGAATTGCACTTTCTGCTCATTTTCGTAAAAAGCCTATTTCATTCTGGATGTGTTTGCTTTGATGCTGTTCATGTTTTTGCAGAGCAGCTTGTGTTCCCTGAGCTCTGTGCATTGCTTTAGTCATACAATCCTTTCCTATGCAAAACACCGGAATAAACTCAATGTTATTTATGACAAATGCTTTTGATAAAATATAGGTGTTTTCTCAGCAGTTTCCGGTGTTCTGCTTGCTTGAGTATCTGGTTGGTATTTGGGGAACTTTGGTTTAGGGTGCTGCCATTCAAGTAACTTTTATCTGGGTATATGGAATGCTATTTTTGATCTTTGCTCCACCATGTAGTTAATCAGCGAGTAACTTGATAAAGATTATGTTAATGAATCAGGGGTCTAAGTAGAAATACACAACATAGATTCATTAGATGAGAGCCAACTGTAGTCCAAAAGCCATGTGGCTATAAAAATCATGACTTCTGTTAGAGCTAATCAACTTCTGCCTCATTTTTTTACATCTACTTGTCTGAAGCACCGATCATTAATGTCTTCTATAAAGTAGTAAAAATGAATTTTTATCTTTTCAAGATGATTAAACATAACAAGTGAGATTTTGTTCTAGTTTCTTAACATATTTTAAGTATATAGGTGACTAGCATTTTGTGAAGCTGAATGTCATACTTTAGCACAGCCTTTGGTCAACTGCTTGTTCAAACTGAATTTCATACTGGTCTTTCTAGGCATCTCTTACATAAATCAGACCTTTACATCTCTATGAATGATGTAGCTCAAAGTCTAAGGTAATTTTAATACAGAAAGTATGGGATTTCTGCAGCATACCCAGGATGAATTTACTCTCAAGAACAAGTAAAACAAGAGAATTTGTATTTTTCACATTAAAAAAATAACAGTGAAGTATTTTATTTCACCAGGTGCAAAAACAAAAAAGGCAAAAAACTCTGAGCCTAAAAGTGATCTGGATGTCATTTAAAAGACTGAGGTAAGATGTGCATACTATTTCTAAATTTTACAACAGAAATTGAAGGAAAATGAAACCTAGTATGTTTTTTAGTACAAATGGAATAACCAGCACAGACTTTTTTTGGTCTTGTCTTGTTACTCTTACAGACAACTGTTCTGCAGTGTGGGTAAGGATAGAACCTAGCTTTGTTCTTGTTTTTACTTGAACACAACAACCAATTGCTCTTCACTGGGTAGCAATACAGCCTCATGTGAACAGTAGAGCTACTAGTGGAGCTTACAGAAGGTGAAACTGGTGCAAGTGCTTTTAAATCTATTGTTGTTTCACCAATCTACTGATGTTGGAACTTAAAACAATTTAGTAAGTTGAGAAGGAAGAAATATACAGAAACTTAGGAAGTGACTTCTGTTTTGTAGGCCATTACTAACCATATGGCAGTGGGAATCTTAAAGGTGAAACGGCTTTGTATTTTTCTCCTGGTGATCCACCAGTTGTTTGAAGCAGTTATATTATTACAAACAGTATGTGGTATTGCTTTATCAAGTATGACATGACCTCCTGTCAAGTGTACTAACAGTGGATAGTAAAGGGAAATCATAATCTCAGTTTATTAGACAGGACATAGTTTTTTATAGCTGATGCTTTACCAAATAAATCCTTATTAAGTTCTTGTACTTCACATCATATTGGTTTAAATATTGACACACAACATTTGCACAGCACTGTTATGCTAACTATCTTGCTGTTAACTGCATCTTAACTCTTTGGTCGTATCGAGAATGTGCTGTTGCTGTAACATGGGATTACCTTGTTAAGAGATTGCCTTGTGACAGGAGATAGAGAAGAAGGATGAAGAAGAAGAAGAATCTGAAGATGAGAAAGACAAAACAAAAGACAAAAAAGGTGAAGATGATGAGGATGCAGAAGAACCAGAGGAATGTGATGAAAAACAGCATGAAGAGGTATAATGTTAGTTTCCCTATTTACACAGAGTCAGATCCCAGTCACTGATCATGTGTTGGCTGGCAAAGAAATGGCCCTAGCTCCCAATAAGGCAGAGCTGTTGTGGGGTTCATGATCTTGCACTACACTGTATTGTGAATTTAAGTGAGAGTTCTAGACTTGTTACTCACAAAGAGCTCTGAAAAAAAGATCTTGTACACAAGAATGTGTTCTGACACAATCAATAAACACAATTACTTCTTTTCATCACTAAAACAGTAATGGCTGTTGTTTCATATATATCAGGAATTCATTACAGGATTTCCCTTTTTGTTTCCCAAGAATCTATTACTGTTTTAAAGTATGGTTGCTCAAGTGCAGTTTAAATCATATTCCTTCTAAAAATTGTCTTCTCTACACATATAGTGATGTTATTTTTCCATTGGTTTAGGAAAAGGACTACATTTCTTCTTATTTTGAAGACGGAGATGCCTTTGGTGCTGTCAGTGATGACAATATGGTTGAAGCAACATAGTAGCTGTTGTTTCTACCGGTTTTACTGCTCAAGCCTTATACTATTTGAAGCAAAATTCTGGAGGTAGGCTGAGTATCAATAGACTTAGTGCTTTAGCTGTGTTGGTTTAAGCAGGCTCCCCAAAAAACACGTTGGAGTTTAATTGTACTATGCTATAAAAAAGGATAGGGAATCCTTTGTTTTGTTCTTTTGCAAAGTGTTTTGCTGACGTTCCTTTTTAAGGTCCTCTGCAATGCCTACTAATAGTGTAAGATTTATGCCATTGTTTCCTCTGCACAGAAAAAAAATTGTATGCGTTTTACTGGATATTGTGTCTAAGCATTTGCACTAGTCAATTCTATGCCTCAACAGTAAAATTTTGAAACAAATAATGCAATTCTTGGTGACTACTGTAAAAAAAGGACATACAGCCTTTATGGACATAAGTTGCTTGTTAGCAGCTGATTCTTCTGAAAAACTTTATGTGACTTCTGAGTTCAGGTAACTAAAAAATAATTGACACTATGCACTTTAATATAAACCCACTTGGAAGGACCTTAGTAACACAGATAAACGACAGTAATTTTAAGAACTGTTTGTCTAGTTAGAAGAACACATTGCCTTTAGTATTTTGGTGAAAAGAAACACATTAAAATATGTTGTATTACTTTTTTGAATCAGCATAAATCATAATCTTTCTAAGCCAAATTATCTTTAATTATGTGGCAGAATTTAAGAAATTATGGAATTCTGGTTTACACCAGTGATGAAATTTGAGCCCTTTGCCTCAGTTTCTCCACCTCTTAGGCAATACTTTCTTACCTCAGAACTGTCAAGTGAGCTGGCAGATGATAGCTGTGTAGTTGTTGATGTACTTGTTTACTTTCCTACAGAACAAACTAGAGAGAAACAGACAACAAATCAATAAGAAATATACCCCAAAATATAGAAAAGGAATGTGGTGAAGTATTTTAATGCATGATTTAATTAGAAAAATAAGAGAATGCTGAGAAAAAGAAAAAGCTGAATGTTTGGAAACATCCTTTTTATTTGAGAACCAACAGCTGTAGTGTTGAAAACTTATTACTGAGGTTAGATACTTGAAGAACACTGTAACAGCACATTCTCTGTATCTGTATCTTATTGTCTTTTGATAGTAAAAAATACTATTTTTTATTGTTACGTTACTATTGATTAGGGTTTTTGGGCTTTTTTGTTGGTTGGTTTTGAGGTTTTATTTTCTTAAAAAAGGTATTTCACCTTACTGGTGACTGGGAAACAATTCTGCATTATCCTGTGAACTTCTGTCTGCAGCAAGAATTCAGTCCTTAAGGCGTAACTTTCAAGTGTTCTGATAAAACACCTATCATACATGAAGGAAATGAAACTAAAATGCTATGCAGGTCACACCTCAGAGGTTTACCACTTTTATTTGGAAATGTTGTTGACTACAATGTGTAATAAACATTCAGCTGCACTGCTCAGGAAATGTATTCTGCCAGTTAATTTCTTTTTTAACATCATACACATCAGCACTTGTTTCTTGAATGGGTGTGCCTGTTTCTTGTGTGTGATATACAAAACATAGACAGAAGATGTGAATAAGGCAAGTATGGTGAAAATTAAATTTGCTTGCCGTGACTGTAACTGCTTTTGCTAGCCGTTCTCACCATGCAAGGTGAATGGTGGGACTTCTTGCGCCCTACAAAAAGGAATGCAAATAGATGGCTTTTGTCAAAGATGGAACTATAAAATTAACACTAGAAAAGAGTTACTGCTTGAGTACAAACTGTTGACAAGTTGTGGCTTGCCTGAAAAAGTACAATATCTTATTCTTCAGCAGACAATAATTCTTGCGGACCAATTACTTTCGCCATTCATCATTCTGCTAATGGGCAACTGCCTTCATACTGCACTGTTGAGAAATACTGCTGTGGTAAAAATCAGATCTTTTTCTCTGTCCTCCAGAGGGAATTGCAAAGTCTTAGGCTGGACCCTCCAGGATTAGTTTAGCTATGGCAAATAAGGCCATCAATTAGGAACAAGTACTGCAAGGACTCAGCTCAGTGCCAAGTCACTTCCGAAAAGCAATGAGATTGTTCTCTTCCAGAGGTGTAATGCTTGCGCCTCTTTTCAGAAGCTGATTTTCTGATTGATTAGAATTTATTGCAAGACCATTATGTCAATAAAACTTAGAACTGTTCTTTGGTTTTCAGCAAACTTCAAATTTGGACAGGCATATATTCAAATCCTAATTTATAGCACAGAAGAAGAATATTGCTTTCAATGTCATCTTACCATCTAAGAACTTCACTGATTCCTCCCTTAGTTGTTCATAACTAAGTTATAACTAACAAGTTCTCCTGAATTTATGCAGAAAAGTTCAAAGTTTACAGGGCATGAACAGAATAAACCATAAAGGCTGCAGTTATGGTATGCTGCATATGAATGCTACATGCAGCTACTGCTAACAAAGTTCATGCTGGCAAAGGATTTTTACTGTAGATCATACACAAAAACTGGCCTAAACAAATACAAGTAGTGGCCTGCTATAATGAAATAAGAGAACTAGTATTAGTACATAGAACTAAAAATATATTAGATGCACCATTTTCACTGCAGTCTAAAATAAAATCTTTATTTTACATATATTACTTATGTTCTTCCAAAAGCAGAGGAGCAGAAATTTATTTAAAATAGGACTTTCATCCTCACTCAGAAACATTTCACAAAGTTGTATTTTCAGCCCTTATAAAAATTACAAAGACTATTTGTGAGAACTTAATCCAAAGTATACCAGATTTAAAACATTTAGATTTTATATGATCCAGCTGTGTAATATGCACTTAAATTTAAAACCCATTTCCTGAACAACATAGTGCAATTAATCCAAAAGGTGATTTACAATGTGTGCGGAGGTTTGGGTTCTTTTTGTTTCCTTTTGTTAATTTTTGTTTTGTTTGTTTTTTTAAGAAGTCAGTTTCTAAAAGACTTAACTTCACAGATTTTAACTTCAATCAGATTTAAGTTCCTCACAGAGCAGTTACCCTATTTATTCAGGGCTGACATGTAATGGTGAATTACCAGTTGTGCTGTACTTTGAAAAAAAGCTGTAAAGATCCCCACATTCTGCAGAAAACCACGGCAGCTAACAATTGTAGATTACCAGGATCAGGAGGGAGTCCTACAGTCTTGAAAAGAGATCTACTGAATCTTCTGATAAAGTTCACTCAAATTAAAAATGCACTGTATGAAATACGCTATATAATACATATATAAAAACATGCCAGAGTCTTGGTTAGAATGGAATATAGTCCAGTGAAACAGCTGTCCCTATGTTTTTCCAAAGACTGTTTATTGATAACTAAGGTAAATCAAGGCACATCACCTTAACTCAGTGCCAGTAAGCCACAGATCTTCGACATTGTAGAAGCCCAAAGTCTGGGACACATGAGAGGACTCTGCAGCTGTACCATCACAGACCTCTGTACCCACACATCAACAGGTAAGAGACCTTCCTGGCCTGGTCAAACCACAACCGCAGTTAATTTCACTTCTGCACCAATAGCCATTTAGTAACCATCAGTTCAGGTATGTGCTGTAAATTAGGCTTATGCTGCATCATCACAATACCTAATTCAATATTCTTTGATGAATCAGTAAGAAATGAAAGGATAAAGTATTAGAACTGGTGAGTTTCAGCAACAGAATGATGGGAGAAACAAAACAATAAAAAGGCTTGCAGCAAAAAAAAAGATGCATTATATACCAAGTTTCATCCTATATAGAAAACATTTGTTTTTATGTGCCAGAGCTTTCTTTTCTGAGTGAGTCACCTTTTAAAGTTTTAACCATGAGACCTGTATCACTTTAGCCACGATAAATTATTTTGTGTAACATTTTTTCACATAGCATTAGAACTGCTACCTCAGTGTTTATGCTGGTTTTACTGGAATATTCTCTTAACAAAATGAACTACTATTTGAGAAGATCTTTGAAAACAAGTGTTATACAAACCATCATGTTCATGCTGTTTGTAATGCCTTTTCTAGTGTGGAGACTATGAGTAGGCTCACTATCTCCACAGATGCTGCTTTAATCAAAAGGTTAAATAGTCACAGATCATAGTTCAGGTACCTGACTGTACACCATTTTCCTTCAAGCTTTGGCCTGCCTCAGTATCAATATAATACAAGTTAGCCAATTCTTGTTCATACACTTGGCATGCCAGTGAAGACTATCTGCCCCACTTCTTGGGGCAACAGGTGCCCCAAGTATAGATGGGGCCCAAGTCTTTACTCCCAGAATCTGACAAAGCATTTTGGAATACCTCAATAGTTAGAACACATTCACTTTACCTGACTTTTTATACTGTATATATTTAGTCAAGACACTCATTGGAAAGGTTACAACAGCAGTTTAAAGGATACTGTTTTTCCACTTCTTTTTAAGTCCTAATCAAGTTTGTTATCTTGGGTTTTGGTAATAAATACTATTTTGAACAGGGCAGTGGAATTCTTGCTCCACAAGGCAAATATAACCAAAAGAATTATAGGCACCATCTCAGTTTTTATTTAAAAATATTCTGCGTACACAAGTACCTCCTTTCCGTATGAAGAGTCCAGAGGTGTGGGGTTTTTTATCTTATGGATTTTTCAGATGGGGAAGAAACAGAGGGGAAAACCAAAGCCGATCATGAAACTCCAAGAGAAACATGGGAGTTTCATAAGCAGAGTGGTTAATGAATACACTATTATGTAAAGAACAAGTCTGAAGCTACAAGTTGTCTATACTGCTGCAATTTGCTAGCAGGCATTAAATATCATTTGAAATTTTCTAGGACATTTCAGGAAAAAGTTAAGTGCTTGAGGTTCATGGGCACAAGACCAATATTAACATGCTCAGTACCCACATGACTGCTGTCTGAAGAATCAATTGGTCCTGAACTGAGATTAACTGGAAGGGGAAAAAAAAAGAATCTCTTAGCAGAAAATAAGGACCACTGGGGCAGTTACAGCAAGGTGCCACACTTCTGGATTTCTTTCATTCTACACATAGGTGACCAGATGAGAATGCAGTCCAGTCAGTTTTCAGCAGGATACCAAGGAAGAATATAAAGTTTCAGGAAGACTCCTAACTGGACTGTGTTGAGGCACAGAGTCACACAGAGAAAACAAATTGCCCTAGTGCCTATACTGAAAAGTACTAAAGAATGGGTTAATCATAGGCACAAGATATCAAGATTCCAGTTTAAGTACTTGCTACTGCCTCTGCAATAGTCCGTTCTAAAAAAGAACTACATAGTGGCAATTAATTATGGAATGATTGAGTTTTAAAAAAAACTTACTCTATAAGAAAGGTAAAATTATGAGAACACCACTTTAATTTACAACTGTAAACCTGATATTAAAATGTCAAGTGTACTATGAATTCTATAAATACTTTCAGATATTTAAAAGTTACATATCCCCATATGCCCACTTCTGGGCTGTAAAACACACTCACAGTGAGACTCCTTGTGTATTAGTTTGAACTACATTTTTTTCACCTCATCATTAATTATGAAACATGCCTATCAAAATAGAAAAAAGTGCAAAGCTTCAGAGATGACTTCATACCTTAATTTACACCCCAATCTTTCAAATTGCCTGTCTCAGGCATATTCAGCAATTATGTCATCCCCAGAAATATCTCTGTAGTGGAACACTACCCATAAAGGTAAGTCACACATCAGTACACTTTTTCTCTGCATTCCAAGTGCATTTTACATTCTCTGGATTCCCCTTTACCTAAGGTTATGTTATGTATCTACAAATAACAGTGGTCTAGGATCTTCCATTATTAATGCTGAAAGTCTCCTTGATTATCAACTTTCATAATATTTGTTGGATTTATTCCATTTTCTATTTCTTTCTGATGTGATACTGCTGTGACAAACAAATGGGAAGATTCCATTGGAGAATGGTGACTGACATCTGCTTTCACTAGAACTTCATAATATAGGAGATAAAAAACTGGAGTTACTATGCCAATAATCAACATAATCACTACTGCTGTCCACCATCCTATACCCCAGTCTGCTCCATAGTAAGGATCCTTGCATTTTTTAGTTTTACCATCAGTTTCAAAACAGACCTGTTGGGCTGCTAAAGCAGAAACAACTTCATCCAGATTCTCTCTCTTTGTATCATTACACTTCACTATTTCTTCAATATCTCGATCGACTTCTTTTAAGAAGTTGCCAGCAGTCTCATTAGCAGAGAATTTATCACAAAAAGATGTTTCCTGTATTTCTGGGGAACACAGTGCAGGCCGAAGAGCTGGTCTTCCTTTTGGAGATATGTGGGTTTCAGTCAATACACTGAACTTTTTCACTGGAATTTTGACAGACCTCAGGGCAAAAAAATCTTGATCGTTGATAAGATTGTTAACTCTCTTGATATCTGCAACCTAAAAATGAAAACAACAGCTAAAACACCATACTCCATTGAACCAAAACTCTTAATAGTACTACACACTTAAGAAATACAAGTCTTTTGTAAGCAAACAAGGCCTTTGTTTTTGTCCTACCCAAGTCAGCTCTCCTCTTCCATATTATTGCTCAAAATGAAAATCATTTTGCTCAAATTAAGTTCAGATTTTAAGTCAAAGTCTAAGGCAAGGCCTTCAGTTGTTTTTTTTTTTTTTTTAACTGATACCCATTCATACAGTATGAAGTCAGAAGAGGTTAAAGACCGAATCTAAGCAACTTTACAGCAAGAAGGAAATTATTTATAATGCAAAAACCCCCTCACTTCAGATAAGAAGACTGAAAGTCAATTCACATAGATGTATTTGCTTATATGTATGTTCAGCTATCAGTTGGCAACAATCTCTGTGAATTAATGAGACTTCACCTCACTTTAAGTTTTCCAATTATGTAAATTACTGTTAATTTCTAATTCAGTGAAAAAACTTCTGAGTTAGGAGTTATTACAAAGTATGAGTTTACAATTCATCTAGCCACAGGTGTGTTTTTTTGCTGCTTCTGGGGGCTAAGGCGGAAAACAAGTGTAACTTTTAAACTGTCATCTACCTTACCCAAGTCAGCTCTCCCCTTTCCCTATTCTTGCTCAAAATTAATCTCCTTTTGCTTGCAGCAGATTCAGATTTTAAGTATAATGTGAAACACTCTGCAGGGATTAAGTGCCCTGGGATAATCACTAGCTTCATTTCCAGATGGTAACTCCCTCACTAGAGAAGGCAGAGCCACAAACTTCACCGTAATGAAATACTTCAAAATCAGTGCTTTTCTGCAACACCTGCAAAACATACAGGAATTGTGCCCATTTGAAGATGCACTGTATAAGTTCACACAAACCTTTTTAATGTGAAGAAGTCCTTCAGTTTCTATGGCAATGTATTTGTTACACGTATGATGCTGAATAAATTGGATAAGAATATAAGACTGCCAAATGCAACAATTTATGATTCCACCACAATGCAACTTATACTTCCTGCCTCAAGCCCTGGGATCGCTCTTCCACATTCTCTTGAATTTTAAAGAAAGTGCACAATTTAGTTATCCTTCCTTTCTTAGTGAGGCCCAACCTCGTAAACCTGCTCAAAACACCCACCTGCAGCAGATTCTGAAGCCGAGACTTGGTTAATGAGGCTAAGGTCTGTCATGATTAGGAAATAGCTACTGTCAAGATTTTAATACCTAAAGTCACAACAGGAGGCTCCCAGTTCTCTTTCTGCCTGCAGAATTAGATGACAACATATTCTGTATATACTGATTTTGAACTTGACCTCATGGCACCTGTGCACTTAGCAGTCAGTCCCATCAACACACACAGCTGACCTATTAAAACTGGAAACATCTACCAAGACCAATACCACTGCCTTAATAGTACTGACACCAAAAATTACTGGGTAGGCAGGACATTTGCCAGAGTCATGTAAGAACTGAGCCAGAAGTAGTGAGCACAAAGAAGGGTGCACAGGGATGGAAAGTTCCCAAAAGTACAGCATGCTCATCCTTAAAATACTAGGGTAATTTAGCAGAATTCAAAAGAAGAATACGGAGGATTTTTTCTCCCCCTACTTTGACGGAATTAGGGCTCCACACAAACCTTTAAGATAGTTCACCAATACCCTTGTCAACCAGCCCAACAGCGAGGACGGCACTAGATGCGCCGACCTGTGACTGAAGCACAGCTTTGAATGTAACGCGTATCCTGGAGAGAGTGTCACAAACAAAACTATGCACTTGCTTCTCCCACTTATATTAGTTTTAAGGGGAAAAGCGCAGGGAAGCGGAACCCTGCGCTGTAACACGAACAATCTGACGTCATTTTCCACTTCTGAGAACGCGGCGTTTCCCACGCGCTGCCTCCGCGAGCGGCCGGCCCGGGACGGCCCCGCGGGGCCCAGGCACTCACCGAGCAGCAGAACTGCAGCGCGATCGCGTTCAGCGTGTCTCCTTCCCGGATGTCCTTCGTCAGCAGGACGATATCATCCAGTCTGTCCCTCGACGCGCTCCGCCGGACCTTCTCCCTGCCCCGCGGCCGCAGTTCTGACACCTCGCCCTCCTCCTCGGGCCCCTCGTTCTCCGCGCTCACGAAGGGGTACAGGTGACCGCCAGAGAGCAGCTGCGCCACNCGCTCCCACCCGTTCCGGCGCTGCCCGGTCTTGCTCCTCCCCGGTCCTGCTCCTCCCCGCCCCGCGCCGCTCCGCCGCGGCCCAGAGAGCGCTGTGCCTGAGCCGCTCGGCGTGGGAGGCCGGAGCGCGGGGCCGAACCTGCCGGGCGAGGAAGCGCTTCGCCCTCGCCTTCCCCTCGAGCCGCCCGTGTGCTCTTGCCGATCCTCCCGGTGAAATGGAGTCTGCTCAGATATACGAAGTTGCCATATATTTGAATCAATGAGAGGGTTTTTCTGAGACGCCTTTTGCCTAGCGTTCGCAGTTCCTCTCCATGTTCTGTATCTCTTAGTCCCGCCTGGCTCTTACCACCTTGCTGCACCCTCAGAAGCTGCCAGGCAGTTTCTTTATATCCCTTCACACCGGTGCCCTCAGGATTAGTGCTACTGAGGTACAGAAGTACAGCCTGCGCTGATAGATCTTTTTCACAAGAGACGTATCACAAATTAAACCGTGTAGATATTTCAGCTTTCCTTCCCTAGTGGAATAATTTTTGCTCAGCACGTTTTGGGGTGCTGAGGCAATATGCAGATGTCCTAGTCTGACTAGTAAATTTAATCTAGTGTGTCTTTCTCCTGACACAGCCTTAGGGGGAAGTTTTGTATTACTGCAGGAGCAAGAACAGTATTCCTTAAAAAAACTGACAGCTCTAAGGTTAGGCTAAATATTTCGTAAAAAAGTTGTTGAAGATGAATGTGTTGGCAAGTCTGGTTCCTAAATAGATTAAATCTAATCTTAAAGTAATTTTAAATTAGGGTGGGGTTTTTTTCCTTTTGTTTTTGAGCCTTGCTATACAATGTTTCCAGACTTTCCTAAACAACCAAAGTGGTTAGAACTGTATTTGATGTTAAAAAGATAGGTTTTTTTATGGCTTTACTTTTGAAAACTACATGACTTGAGCCTGAAGACATAAAAATAAGAGCTAACAATTTTGTAGCTCCATGAAGTGTGACATCCACACACACGAAGCTTAATTGAAGCCACACTCCTGATACTGTAAAATAAACTATGAAGGTACATTGCATTCTTGTATCTCAGCCTATTGTATATGTATATGTATATGTATATGTATATGTATATGTATATGTATATGTATATGTATATGTATATGTATATGTATATGTATATGTATGTATATACGTATATATATATTTATACACGTGTGTATATGTATATCACACACAGACATATATTTATCTGTATCTACCTTAAAATAGTATTCTGTTGGGGATGAGGGATGGATCAGTTAAAATAAAGGTATTCCCAGGACTATCTAGGTATTCCCTAGCCAAATGGCGTCAACAACAAGAGCAGTACATTTCTCTCAAGAGCATAGAGGTTTGCCTGAAAGAATAGAAATATTCGCAGGTACAGAAGTCAGCACAAAATAACAAGCTGGCCATTTCATGCAGGTCTGATGACTGTCTTTTGTGAAGAAGCATGGAATAGTATTAGGATTGAAAAGTGATTTTGTTCCTTCAGGAAGCTGGGCCTACTTTGTCAAAGCTAATTTTTCGGCTTTCTTATCCTTATTTATTTGTTAAAATAGCCCAGTGGATACGTAGTGTAGTTAGGATTTCCTCAAACCAAAGTTTCTTACAAGTCCAGACACTTTCTAAACCGTTTAGTAGCCTAGCTAAGGGTATTTTCCTTACATTTTCCTAACATTTTCCTTGCTGAGTGTTTCAGGTGTAATTAACTGTGAACGGTGTGGTTTCTCTTAGATAGGCAATGTCTTCTCTCATAGCATCTTCCCAATCAAAGCCTGCTCAGAAATAAGCTTTCTATTTTTATCATGGGTCAGAAGGACAGCTTGTGCTGATTAACACAGCTGCACTAAAGGCTTAGATACAGCCTCACACAGAAGCCACTATCCAACAAAGACAAGCTTGAATTGTCAGATTACATGACAAATGTGTGAACGTGTTTGTAGGAGGCCCAGAATGATTTTATGTCTTTCTGGAGATGCTAAATGCGAGTAGAATGAACCTTCCACCACTGTATTTCTGAAAGAGCAATGTTGAAGATGACAAAGTTGAATTAATTTCCCATAAACCCAAACTTGTTCTTGTGGGATCTCAAATTGAGGAAAATTAATTTTAACTTAGTGATTTAGGATTTTATCTATTAAGAAGTGCTGTGCCATTTCTGGCAAGGAATATTTGCAGCACTAAGCAGTTGTGTTTTGTTTTTTAAAGGAAACTTTCAGTAATAGAAGTGAAGTAACTGCAGTTATCTGTAGCTGGGAAACTGATGACTCAGACCCTATTCATGCATTTGAAAGACTGTTTTATGAGTGAGACTCATCAGAGCTATGAGTTGATCTGAGGTGGAATTTGAAGTCAGACTTCATACACAAGGATGCCTGTAGTGGTGTCTAATGATTGTCCCATAACACACCAGTAATGGAATATCCTTTTGGAGGTTTTCTTTAATCTTTGGGTGGTGAGGTTACAACAAAGATCAGGAACGGGGAATTTCACCATTTCTTTAACTACAGAGGTGTACCCTCAGGTCAAAAAAGAACTGCTGAAGCAGCACTTTGCCTTAGAAAGGGAAAGAAAGTGTTGGAGTTTGCTTTGACCCTGCTACACCCCTGTGTGTAACCATTTGTAACTGGTGACATTTTCCCATCAATAACAAAAGGGTATATTCCAAACTTGATGAACAAGACTGGAGCTGCATAGCTCCCATGAATGCTAATAGGAATACAGCCTTTCTCTATTCCCGTGTAAGTTACTTTGCATATCCTAATAGTGCATTCTCAATGAGCAACAGGGTCAATGTTAATCACACTATGGCATTCCAGCAGTATCTGCATGGATCTGTACCACATTCCTCTTGATCACGTTATTTCTTGTGTGGCCTGATCAGAGTTAGGAAGTTTAGTATACACGTAGAAATATTAGGAAGATCTTAAGAAATTATTAGAAAGGAGTTGTAATGAGGATGTAGAGGGGCTGATATAACTTGTTAGTAATTTTTTATTAAAATCCTAAACATATTCTTTCCATCTAGAAGTTACCCCATGTCATGTGCCACCACTGTTTTTGTAAGTCATTCTGTGATTTGGTACCACCAGTCTAGATTTGCATTTAGATAGCTAATTAAAGTGTCTAAATGTATGTTGAATTGCTTGAATTACATGATAAATTATGACTCATTAAGAGACTCACACAGAAATAATATACAGCCTTTGTCCATCTCTGCTTCCCTGCTTGGTAATTGGTAATGGTAGTAAAATTGTAGGAAATAGTAATTTTAAGGTAGCTCTGCAGCTCCAGTAAAGACCAAAGGAGGTTATTAAGGTTTGACCATAAGATGCAGTAAGAGGAATTTCTTAAGATCTCTATAAAAGAATGCAAGAAGCAAATTGTGCTAAATCTACAGACACTGCATAGTCTGTTCTCCAGTGGAAATATTTGCATGCATACATTTAGCTATTATCATAGAATTGTTTAGGTTGGAAAAGACCTTTAATATTACTAAGTCCAACGACTGATCCTCAAAACTACCATAAACCCTTTTTAGTTAGCAAGGGTCCAACAAGAAGAATGGGTTAAAAATGACCACAGAATTTAATTGTTTAATTTATTATTATTATGGTTTAAATGACAGTAAATGAAAAAATATCAGTGGATTGAGACTGCATTTTCCCTATGTAATATTTTCCATATTTGCTGTTCCGCTTTGGTTACTTGACAGGAATCAGTAACTTTTTAAATTAACTGTATTAATTTAATTTGTATTCATAATAGAAATATGGTATGTGCCTTCCACAATGCAGCCAGTAGAGTGCATTGGTTGTTTGATATTTTATTTTCAAAAAAACTGTAAATAACTGCATATTGATTTCTGATTTACTGGTTAAATACCAACTTAATAAAAAAAAAA
>VXBB01010857.1:83852-104710 GCA_013399915.1 Illadopsis cleaveri | reverse complement strand
AAACCAAAACAAACAAACAAAACACCAAACAAAACAACCCCCAAAAAACCAAAAGCACAACCGACACCTGACTACCAAGACCTAGTGAATTTCTTGTAGGAAAATATTCTATCTTGTGATTGCTCCGTGAAGAAAGAAGCAAGATCAGCTTCAGTATCTGCCTATATCTGGTGGATGCTACATATTTTCAAAGTGCATTGAATTTGAGAGATTGATTTATAAATAAGAGGTAAAAATAACTTGTCTGTTATATCATAATTAAGCATTGACCTGTAAAAGAGCTATGCACATGCTTCTTGTTTCTCATTCTGAGTAGCTGAGCCTGCTTCATCTAAAGCATCAGAAAAGGTGATGGATAGACCTAGATACCTGTGCAGGACCAAAATTTCAAAATTTTTTGAATCTTTTTGTTTGGTACTTGCATCCAAATAGGTGCTTAGTCCAGAATTCTGAAGCTGGGATATTACAGGTGAAAACAAAAGTGAAATTTAGTGGCATTTATTAATAGAAATTTTATTATAGCATTTATTTTTAGTTTCTGATATTTGTAGATTAAGATTTCAGTACCTCTTACTGAAAATCAAATGACACTGATATAACACAAAAATTTTCCTTAATAGAAATAGAAATGTAAAGAAGAGAAAACAGACATGCCTGAAAAGCCATTGTTAGATGTTTCTTTTCCTTGCTCCTTTAAGTTGTGTTCTTTCTCCGGAATTTATTTCTTCTTCTAACTCCCCCTTCTGTGGTCTTTTCTTTCAGATGATGCCAATGAAGGGAAAAGGCAAGGTTTCAAAACAAACAAACAAACTGGAATCCATTGTTTCTGGTGCTTTCAGTATTGGTTTACTTGCAGCAGAGCTATTTTTTGCTTACAAAGTTTTAATGATTTCAAAACAAAGGATATACAAACAAACAAAGAAGTGAGTCATGTACTTAATACACCTTATTTACTGCTTTTATTGAAAAGAGAAGCTAAGGCTGACCTGGAGGCATAGTTCTGTGCAATGCCAGATCTCTTGTAAGTCCAATACCAGTCCTGATTGTTTGTCTCTGACATTTGTAAGGGTTGGGAGTGCAATGTGGGCTGCCTGCTGAGTTGTTAAAAGTGTATGTGGAGTGTCTGATGTCAATCACTATCAGCCTTCCAGCTGCTTGAGGACCATCACTGACAAAATCCTGTGGGAGCTCTCTCTCATCCTCAAGTGTAACAAAAGGAACCACAGATCGCTGGAGTGGTATAATGAAAATGAAAAAAGTAATCAGGAAATCCTCAGGGTTTGAGAGAAAACATGGAGTACCACATGTTGAGTCAGAGAGCACGGCAAAAGGTGCAGTCATTTTGGATCTGAATGCAGTTTTGTGGAAACAGCCCATGAGAATTACTGAGCCCAATTCTGAGTTCTCAGTCTTCCTTAGTTTTCTAGATCAGTGCTTAGAAATGTTTAATGTGCTCAGGTCTTCTGTAATTAAGAACTTATGACTGCTAAGGCAGCCTCTCTGACAGCTGGTGGGAGGCCAGCTTTGTACAGAATCTGGATGAAAAGAGGAAAACGTAAAATAGAGTATAAGCTGAAAAAACATTGTAGAATAAAATATAAAAATAATCTCATACCTCTAGTATTCTTTTGGAGAGTTGATCCAAAGAGGAAAAACTATGTGGTATCCAGATTTTGAAGCTGAAATATAATAACAGTATGGTATTGAAAAAATGCTACTTATCTCTCATGGTTATACATTTAAATTCTGCCTGGTGCTAAATTCTGCACTAATAGTATTGGCCTTTNCCTTTATCAGTTATGTTGCAGGTTTTTATTTGTCAACACTGATTTTCTCTGTAGCTGTATACAGAGTATATGGAGAGATTCTTCTTACCTAACAAAGCTAGGTTGTAGTCTGAAGTTACTATTTGGACTCACTCTTTGTTCAGAGGAGGGAAATAACCACCTCTTAGAAGCAGTTTATCCTATCCTGCTATGAGTCTACACTAGGCTGGATGGCTTGTTAGGTGGAATGCTTCTACTTTAAACCATCATTTTTTATAAGCAAAATGATTCGTAGTAAAATGCCTTCTACTAAGTAATTTTTCTAACCCTTTGTCATTGTCTAGCATCTTCTTTGCCTTTCTGTGTTTGTTTACATTATTCCCAAGTCGTCATAGCCTCGTACAGATTGAGGTAGTGACCAGGCTAATGACATCAGAAGGCATAGAGTGTTCTAGATTCTGTTCTTGGTTTTCCCCGAATACTTCTATGCTCTATTTATTCCTTCTATCCTTTACTGGGTAAGAAAAAATTTAATACTTTTTTGCTATTAAATAGGAGAATTTTTAAGTTTGGGAGCCAATACTGACAAGATCTGGGCATTGCCTTTGTGTCTTTCTTGTGGCACAGGATTTCCCTGGGATGGTGGTGAACATTAAATATGAAATTGATATTATCTAGAGAAATGTCTGAGTCTGGACTGCTTCATCTAGGATTGGAAATTGTTTCTCTAACAGAGAATTGTTTCTCCATCGAGAGCCCTGAGTAGCTGTGAATTAAGATGACCTGCATGTTCGGGTGCCACTGAGGACTTGAATCCAAAATCTGTCATAATCCAATAAAAAGACATGTCAGTTTTGCTGTGCAGAGTAATAACAACAGCGCAGTCCGAGCTGAGTGGAAGACCTGCCAAGGTGCTAGCGGGAGGGGCTGGCTTTATCTCAACTACAGCAGTGCAGTGGCAATTGCTGGGCTTTGAAAAAAATTTGTCCTCTTCCATCCCACCCCCTTTTATCTCCTCAGCAGTGGGAAGGCAGCGACAGTCAGGAGAGGGAGGAGAGTGCTGGACGCTGCGGAGAACAGAGGGAGGAGTAGGAGACGGGAATGCATAATGCGTGAGTGACAGAGGGCGTGCAGGCGGCTGGCGGAGTCCAGAGGACGCGGATGTTCCTGTCCCGGGGTCCAGGTACGTTTGTTGTCGCTCTCTCTGAGGCAGTAGTTGCTTTGCAAGCATCCTGTTTCAGCGGCAGAGATGTTCCCTGTCCGGCACGATGTTCTGCAGGCAGCACCTGTTGCGGCAGGGACGCGGTTTAGCAGCGGCAGAACTGAGCCTNCCAGCGGCTTCTCTTTCTGCTCTGCAAAGCTGGGCAGGTGGAAACAGTTGTCTTTCCAATGGAAAATCCTGTTCTCAGGGGATGCTATCAGGATGCAGCTCAGTCTGAAGCCAACAGTTTTTGACTCTCAAAAAAGAACAAAACATTGGCAGATTAAATTAGGTGAAAACAGAAGGGGAGGAGCTGCCTATGCACTGTGTATTTTAAAGGAGAGAGAGTTGAAAGTAAGAATGAATTTTTCAAATCATTATCTAATAAGGAATGAGTTTTAAACATTAGTAATTACAATATGACATGTAAGTGATAACAATTAGAAATACTGCTTCTGCTTCTTGCTTTTGATGTGTTGATTCTATATAAGACATTGCATAATTCATTCTTGCTGACCCAGATAAAGTTAAGATGAAATGTATATGGAACTGCTTGCCAAAAATCAGTCATTTTTTGAATGAGTCTGTAATTGCTTTATTGTGCAGATGTGAAATAACATGTGATTTTAAAAAAATGTTATTCATTATATAGAAACCAGAAGTGTTTTCATTTTTTTTTTTTGTGATAGTACTTTATACATGTTTTCTAGAATAGGTCTTTCAGTTAAGTACTAAGTATTTTGTGACTCTGCCATGAGGGCAGTTTAATAACTGAAGGTTGAATGTGATATATTTAGTTTATCTGTCCCTTAAGCCTAGAACAGGCTTCTCCTACTAAACAGATTTCACGATTTCCATGTGGAAAGACTGAAAAGAACCAGAATCCTGAGGAAATCAAATAATTTGTGGCATTGCAGGCTTAGAATTAGGCAAATATTTGATAATAGAAGAGCTACCACATTTCAAGGGTATACAGTTTCTAATTTGTGGTTGTTACTGGGATTTATGCTTTTATTGACTTCTAAAGCACAGTTTTGTGCTTTAACAGTTTTCTAATACACTTTTGTTATTTTAATAGCTTTAGATGAAGAAATAGATGGTGTTTACTAAATTTACATCTGAGCAAATTAATTAACTCTGATAATGGGAGCACATGCTTATTACTTTGAAAGTGTGGTCTGTGTCCTGGACACATGAAAATCAATGGTAAAAAATGGTATCTGTTTCTGTGAAGACTGGTGCTGGACACTTTATCTGTGCTGTCAGCATTTGTAAGGTTGGAAGACAATTCTGGACAAGTTTCAAATTGTTAGTGCTAGTGAATGAGATGGATCCTCCTGTATTCAAATCTACTGTGCAATTCTTCTCTGAGAAATTGTTGTGAGCTTTATTTGAAAGAAATTTTCAGAATTTGGTCTAAATCATAGCCTGTATTAAAATCTCTACTATCCATGGAATTTGGTTATTTAAGCTTATTATCTTCAAGGGATTTTTATTTGCTTGAGAATTCCATTAAAAAAAAGAATAGAGTGCTTAAATCTACAAGTGCTTACATGAATATTTAAATTAGCATGTAAATATGATGACTGAAATGCAAGTATTGGAAAAACTATGAAAGTATGTTCCTTTAGTTGTGTAACACTAAGGGAGAATACCACTACAGAGGTCTGTGAGTGTCTCATTCATTGGATAGTAATGATTTATAACAATTTGTGAGAACAATACTGATGACCTACAAATCACCTTTGATATTGTTACCTAGCCACCATAGTTGCTCAGAACTGTGACATGGTAACAATGAGGGGATTTTTAATAAGCATGGTTTTAAAAATGGTCTATAAGCTTAACAGAACTTGAATTTTAGAATGTTTCACTGAAAAATTGGAAAAATATATTCTTGCATCACACTGTGAAGAATGAGAGATTTAAAATTTGTCTCAGCTGCGTCTGAAGTGTTTTAGTCCAAGATGTTTTTGAAAGCATTGGAACAGTAAAATTTATGTATGACTCTTGCTATTATTTGAGATTGGGTATCTGATGCAATTTAGCTAAATTTTGTTTGTGAATAATCCCAACCTCTTCCAGGGTGTTCCTGCTATTGGATCAATTTAGTAGTTCACTAAGAAAAATAAAAATGTCAGTAGACAAGAATAAATAAAAAGACTATGCTGAAATTATTTGTTAATAAACTATTAGGCCTCAACCTTCTAAAAATATGGTCATATATATAATTAATTTTAAATGTGTAATCCTCTTGATCAGCTGTACTCATTTTTAGAAATTGTGCTTGCATTTCAGCTCTACGAGACTGGCCAATTGTGTCATGGCCAATTTTGTATATACTCATGAATATAATAGTTCTTTTCCTCTGCAGAAATTAGCATACATAGTTTCTAAATGCTTCTCTCAATATGTATTAAGAGTCAGATGCTATACAGTATCTCCATCATCAAACTGAATTTTACAAAGCTACTGCCATCAGTTGTAGGCATTTTCATAGTTCCACAAATTCAAGAATTATGTCTGTCTAATTTCTTAAGAAAAAAAAAAAAAGATTGACAGGGGAAAACAATATTACCTGCCATTTGTCTTACTCCAGGTGAACCCACTGAATATATTTTATTCAAGAAAAAACAATACTAAATCACAAATGATTTCACAAATTTCTGCAAAGTCTCACTTGTTTAAGTCACTTTTTCAGTAAATAATCTCACTGGGAAATACTTTTTGTAAATAAACACTTCCAAGATTTAGCTTACTCTATGTATGAGAACTTGAGGCAGATTGCAGAAAGAATTTTCAAACTGTAAGTTCTGAAATATGCCTCAAATATGAAAAAAAATTCATAGATTGGCTTATGAGTGCTTTCTATAAAACTAAAGTTGTTGTAGTTTCTTGTACTTAAATATTTGTAAATCCAAATGAAGGTTGCACTTAAGATAAGTATGCTTGTACTTACTGAAAGAGACATATTTAACAGACTGACAAAATTAAACAACAGAGAAGATGCTTTGCATGTTTATCACAGCTTTTGTGTTTGTGGATTTTTTCATCAGGACCGAAGTGTCTCTAGAATTTAACAGCAATATATATTTTTCTATACTATGGTATTTTTGTTTATCTAATCTTGTATCTTGTGTAAACTCATTAATTAGAATACAGTTATGACTTTCATTTTCTGATGGCAGAGGAAGCTTAGTCATTTATCCTGGACTGGTCCAATATGTTACTGCGTTGAATTGTTTAAAGCTTTGCTTCATTAAGGATTTAACATGGCCTTAATTCAGCCATCTGTTATGGGTTTGGCAGGCCAACAGATCTGAGGTATTGGAAAGAGCTTTAGAAATTTCCCACATTTTTAAACGTTAGGAAAAGAGTTACCTTTATGAATAGATATTGAGTAATTCTCAGCAAGACAATGGTGCAGAAGTGGGGTAAAAAATGCTTGTCATTCTCTGAAGCTCAGGGTCCCCTGTCTGCCTTTAGCTTTGTTGAATGGCAATTAGCATTTCAACCAGCCAATTTGGTTACATGCAATGAAGTACTTGGGTTTGTAATTTGCTGCTTTTGGCTTGGTGCTGTTGAGAACTAGCTTTGTGTAATCCTCTCAAAGCACCTTTCTTTCCAGCATAGTTATTGTTGCTGGTCTTAAATAACTAATCAACACTGAAGTTTCCTTGTCTTGGACTGCAGGGTGCCTTAGAAGAACGAAAAGAAATACCCAGTTAATAAGGGAATGATTATAATTATTAAATAGTGATTATTAAGTTGTGACATTGGTTAAAAGGTTTAGAAAGCCAGGCAAAGCAGAATACATAATAAAGGTAGTATACGAAGGCTTTGCATCCAAACAAATTTTGCTTAAGGAGTTCTCTTCTCTGAGAAATAAATACTTTATTATGTATTTTATCTAAAAACAGATTGCCCAGATTTAATCCCCAGAGATTAATCCTCAGTATAGATTAGAGTGAGGGCCCCATGCTAATCATCTTTCCAAATTACACAAATGTATTTTTACTTCTACAGAAAGAAGTCTTTAGCGGACTTTGTAGCACACAGATTCTTTAATTAAGTCAACATCATTTGTTGCAATCTAATGAAAAAGTAAAACATTTTACTGTAGAAAAAAACCTTGTGCCTTAAATTCTTGTATTTAGTATATACTTTTTAAACTCAAGAAAATCTCACTAATTCAATTATCGTAATAATTAGGCAACACATTAAAAATTCTGTTTAGGTCATATATGTGTATTAAATTGTAAGAATCCATTGTGCATAGCTGCACATTGTAAGAATCCATTTTGGATAGCTATTTCCGTCAGTGTACCTGAAACAATGCCATCTAATCCTTGCCGTGAGGCTTAATTTTGCTGCTCTGTACCCTAAAATTTTGGGGTTTTTTTCTTGCAATAAAATTACGTATAAAGCAGGGTTTCTATTTTTAGTTTTAAGTATGAAAAAAATGACCACTCTACTGCAGAAACCCATGATTTCTTTTTTTGAGGTGTACTATTCATTCAGGCCGTGGAACTTATTCACAGCAGATACAAAGTATGTGAAACTGTTACAGTTTTTCCCTCAGCTGCCAACATATGTTCTCAACATTTGTTAAGTAAGAGTGTTGAGGACATGCAAGCAACCTCCAAAGCTGAGATACAAATGGAAATTAGTGTGAAAGTTAATATCTCTACTGTAAGATAATAAATGGCTGATTTGCAGTGAAGCCTTCTGACCTTCATCAGCTGGATTTCTGGTTCCATATGTGTTAAGAGCCTGATCCTGGGGCATGCTCAATCATGCAGTTACTTCTATGAGTGAGAACTGGGAATGCTGGGCATCGTAGTAGGGCGTGTCACTTGGTTTTGATTTAGTTTGGTTGTTGGTTTTTGGCTTGTTGGTTTTTTTTAATCCCCTTGTTTTTTGGTGCAAAAACCAGTTTAAGAGAGGGTATAAGTGCTTCAGTGTCTGAAGTTACAGTTACTTGGTGCAAAATACCTAGGTAAAAAGCCCTGGTTCTGGAATACCCAATGAATTAATTTCTGTCAGTGAAAGATACCTACTCTGTTCATTAGAACTACATGGGTGGAAAATGATTTCCAGTGTGGAGCTGAAAACTAAATATTTACCTTTTACTTAAACTTATGCTGTAAATAGGAATGTTCAAAAATAATATCTTGCTTTTCACAGTATGTAGTTAGACCTATATATGGGTAGATTTTTGTCAATTGCATGAGATAAATTGAAAATTATGCAGATGAAGTCAGTGTGCTTTAATATCAAGCAAATTCAGATCTCTACTGGTATATTTCTTAACGCTGTTAATTAGCAGTTTTCAGCCAAAGTTTATTTACATTAGACTCTGATCTCTGTTCTTAATTTGAAGTAACCTTAATAGCTCCAAGTTGTTGCATTGGAGGTACTGTGGGTAAAAATAATCCAGATCTTACAGCTAATCAAAATTATTTCCTGGTTCTCTGTTTGGCATGTAAATTATAAGGTAACTGCAAATTTTTGTAGATTTGTGTTATCTCTGCTTGCTGCTAGAAGTACTGGATTCTTCAGTGCTTGAGAGTTTTGCCATTTATTCCCTGCTCAGAATTAGAGCAAATGGTTACCTCAGAAAATGGCTAGCATTACCTGACATGAGAGATAACATATGGTTCTTCAGTAATGATTATATGTTTTGGAACATAAGAATTAAGAATGCATTTTAGATCCACTCAAATTGTTCTGAGAAAATGAAAAGAATTTGTAGGAAAACTTGCAAGGAATACTCTGGACTTGTTACACTTTTTAACTCTGGCTGACCTCTAATAACAGAGTGAGAGGATTTGGATTTCTCCTCATGCCTCTGTCTTAGCCTCATCTTTACTGCTTTATGTGTTGGTTCCTGGCTGTGATGATAGATGTACCTTTCTGACTAGTAAATATAAATATAGTGGCAGGCAAGTTAAGCATACTTTATTCCTTAAGAAAAGATGTCTATTTTGAAGGGTGCATGCTTTTTCCAAGACAGGGTTATTGAATGAGCAAGGAGAAGATGAGGGCGTTCAGGTTGCATTAAATTCGCCATTCCCAGTAATACGTATGATAATGGATAACAAGACCTTTTTAAAAAAATATTACAACTGTTAGAAAGAAAGTGGTCAGGGGAATAATTGACTGATGTCAGTGTTGTTAATTTCAAATGCAGGTGAATCTTTTTAGCACCTGATGTGCTGTGGTACTGTTCTGTCAAGGCAGCAGTAGTGACTAGGGAGGTAGGCAACTGAGACCAAAATACTTCAGAAGAGTGAAAGTTGATCAAGGGATTTTTAGTACCTAGTAGTCTGGATTTGTGCTTTGGTTAGCACTTTCCAGAGTTAGCAATAAGAAGCATAATGTCAGGTGTCTGACATGCCTTTGTAGTAAAGAGAAAGACAGGAAAACATGCAGAAGAGCAGAAAACAAAGACATTCAGTTAGACTGAAGAATGCTCATGAAAACTGGTGAGACAGACTCTGAAACTATTAGCATGGTCTAGGGATGCATACATAGTCAGTATAATTCTCATTTTTTATTTGCCTTGATGTAGGTTGATGGCAAAAAGGCGATATATGTGGATATTGTTTTGACATAGCACAGAGTTTGGAAACTCTCTTTTCCAATCTGTATTAGAGTGAGAGACTTACTTGTTCCACATCTAAACAAGCCCAAACCAAAGAAGGAAGAACTACCAGCAGAGCAGGCTTGGGTAGTATCTGCCATCCGTATGCTGGGTTTTGTTGTGTCCTGTTTTTTCATAAGTATGAACTGTGGGAACTTTGAGGCTAGGAAAAAGCAAGTCTGAAATAAAATACTTTTCCTTTAATTTGGAACCTTGATAACATAGAAAGGAGAATTTTAGTAAATCAAACTTTTTATAATCCCTCCTGCTTTCCGAGGTTGTTCTCCAGTACTGTTGTAAACATTGAGAGGTTCTGAGAATGCATATTTTCAGCATTTTTATTTTAGGCAGAGTTTTAATATGTTTCTGCAACAGGCGCAGCAATGACAATGACCTTGTGAAACTTCTTGCTCTACACTATTCCTGTGTACTACAGAGAATCACCACTTTATATGTGAAAGAACACATGCATCTGTCTCCCATTGTATTCAGCCAAAGATGCTGCTGGGTGCTGACATCTCTGCTGTGAATAGACTTCTCTCTGGCAACCACTGATATCTGTTCTCAATGCAAAGTACCAGGCATGCCAGTTTTCCAATGTTCAACTTGGCTGAGTATTTGTAATCATGGGGAATAAACAAGCACAGGCAGTGAAAAGAGGACTTACTCATGCTCCTCTGTGTCTGTGGGCTTTTGAAATATACAGTGAGTTGTGTGGTGGTGGGCAAGTGGTAAATCACGTTGTAGCTGTTGGGTAGGAATGCTGCTTCTTCAGCTCATTGCTTGTCCTGTAAACAGCAGTGACAACTCTGACGTAGAGAATACTTAATCCCCTGTTCTATCTGCTACTTCGTTCATGAACTCTCTTTCTTTTGCTACTTCCCATTTCCTGTCTTGCATTTTATGCTTATTTCATTTCAGATTTTTAATCTAGTGCAGTCCTTTCATTTCTCTTCTTGATTTCTCCATGCTTCATTTGGCTATAGATTCCCTCATACTTCAAAGTAAACAGCCAGGAGATCTTTTCATTCTTAAGGGTTTAGTTTATTAAGCACAGAAGCTGGTGTAAAAATCTGCAGAAAAGACCATTCGTTCTTTATAAACCTTAAACTCTTCATCTGAAATTTCTTCCCAAAACTGACTGGGAACAGCAAGCTAATCCTGGTGATTCACCAGTTTCATAAGCCTACCTTGGCTCCAAGTGGACAACAGTTTGAAATGCTATTCATTATATAAATTATGACAGTATTGTGGAAGTTACTGTGTGGAATCAATATATGATTTGTTCGGTTCTACGCTGGTATTCCATATTTTAGTGGAAAATACAAATGTGCTTCAAAAAGTGCCATAAAATGCATACTAAAAGAAAATGTTAGTTAGGGATTATGACTCAGAATTGAGTTAGATTTCTTCGCTTTTTAAAAACAATATGGTTGAAGAATGGGATTTTTTTAATTTTAAAATCCTTTGACATCATTAAAATGCCCAGATTATTACTTGAAAGGCATGGTTTGGTTTTGATGCCAGAAATTTTTATTATAAATCACTTAGAAATATAATCTAAGCTTCAGTACATAGCATTGTTTTAAACTACCACACTACAAATGATTACTTGAAATAGCTTAAGTCAGAGCATGACAACAAATAAGTTAATCCATTGTACATATTCTAAAAATGTGTGATGCTCCATTGCTTGTAGTTGTTATAAAAACATTTCAATGACTTTGGCTCATTAAATTGATTTAACTAGAATATCTCAATATTCAGGATGGAGAGAAATTAACTCAGTAATATTTAGCTGAAACAGAGGGGAATACTTTATCACCAAATGCATGGTTTACCAAAATTTTACAGAACAAGGATTAGTGTTTCAGCTTAATTTAAAAAACAAGTTACAACTTCATCACCAGTAGTTTAATGAGGTGAGGGAAGTAAGGAAGGGTCCTCTTGTAATCCCTGATCTTGCAAAAGCTTCTGCTGAATGTTTTGCAATGTAATTAATAAAGAACAAATTGTGTTCCCATATAAATTCAGTGTAGGAATTTAGTGTACAAAGTGAGCTAATTTTTAATAAAGTAAAATACTGGGACCTATAATATGTTTTCAGCTATTTGAATAAATTTGTTCTGCATTCCCTTAGTTTTGATGTATGATATTTTTATTGTATTACATCATATCAATTTTAAAAAATCATAATTTTAAAGGTTTAGTTTATATAAGCAGAGTAAAAACTACTTCTGGCAGGCTGTGCAAAGTAAATCTTAGTACAAATAACGTAACAAGGAAGGATACACACCAGCTGAATAATTGATGGTATGATTGTGAAACTTCTCTTGTTCCGCAGGAGTAATCCTATAGTTTTAGAATGCTCTCTAGTAGAAGTAATAGAATTCAAGTAATTCTAAACTTTGTAATCTTGCCCTCAAGGATCATGTTTTCAGTATTATTTACTAGAAGCATGCACCGTGGGAAGATATTGGCAAAGTCTTTGCAAGGTAACAGCTGACACTAAAAGGTCAACAAATTCCTCAGTTATGTACATGGATGATGCTTTAGAAGTGCTGATAATTTTAAATCCCAGGAGGCTTATGTATACATATATTATCTTTGCTTCCCACTGTAAGTTTTTGCTGCACCTGAATTCTGAATGGATAGATATGTGAAAATCAAGCATTGTTTCTGTTGGTGTGTACACACTGAATTCCCAGTAAGAGTCATGGATATCTTGAAGGACTATGTTCCTGGTAATAAAAAGTTTAGAGTAGTGTGAAACTATGCAGCAAAATCCTTACTGTGTGACATTGTTTTCAGAAATAATCAAACACTGTTCAAGTGGGTAGTGAAAAGAATAGCTGTTTTCATAGAGAAACTAGTTAGTTCTGATTTTTTGCACTTAGTTTTTTTGTTTGGCTGTTCCCTCTGTGATGTTCAACAGATCTAGATTAATTTATTAATTTAGCAGCTCTATTCAATATTTTCATTGATGACATGGATGAGGCTGTTGAANCTGAGGGAGCTGGGGTTGTTTAGCCTGGAAAAAAGGAGATTCAGAGGTGACCTTATCACTCTCTATAACTTCCTGAAGGGTAGTTGTAGACAGCTGGGAGTTGGTCTCTTTCTCCAGGCAGCAACTGACAGAATGAGAGGACACAGCCTTAAGCTGCGTCAGGGCAAATACAGGTTGGATATTAGGAAGAAGTTTTTCACTGAAAGAGTTATTAAATACTGGAATGGTCTGCCCGGGGAGGTGGTGGAGTCACCATCCCTGGATGTGTTTAAAAAGAGACTGGATGTGGCACTTGATACCATGATCTAGTTGAGGTGTTAGGGCTGGATTGGACTCAATGATCTTGAAGGTCTCTTTCAACCTACACGTTCTGTGAACAGAAATTGCTACAGGTAGTTAAAATCAACTAACTTTGCCAATCTACCAGTTTTTCCTTGTAGGTACTCTGAAAAATGTTGATAGTTTTCTTGACTGTACTTCCAGTTTATAAGTAATTAATAAGCCATGTCTGTGGATCTTTTTGTTCTTTAGGTTGCCTGAAAACAGTTTATTTCAAGTCCTAACAACATAAAAGTTACCCTTGTCCAGACAGAATTTGTTGAGGGATGAATCAAAGACTTCAATTGAAGTCTTTCTGAAGCTGTGTTTTAGTGGTCTGAAGGCTATCTTATTCTCTGTTCAGTCCAGGATTAAAACTAGATGACTACAAACATAAAGCATTCAGAATATGTGCCGGACCTCAGTTCTGATTCAAATTTGACAAACATTTTACATAAATGTGTTTTAATATACTCATGACATTTGCTGTTTTAGTGATGTTTTATGACTAAATATTCATAACTACCACTCTTAAATAGTGAGAGCAAACTGCTTTGCAAATATGTCTGATCTTAAATGTTAGTAATATGTAAATACTGCACAGTTTATGCAACTGTGACTGACCAGATTTGTCTGGTAATTGTAACACTTGGAAGGAAAATTTTAAGCAAAGTGACATTTTATTCATGTATTTAATTATACAAATACTACTTGTACCTTTTGTACAGAAATTTTTAAAAGTAATAGGGTTAAATAGTGTTTACAGATTAAAAGAAGTTGGTGAGGGAACTAATTCAATTAATGTTTGATATTGTAATGCATTTTGGTGTTTAGAGCACAACTTTGTTCTGTTGATTTTTTCACAAACTTTTAAGATCCTTATGACAGCAATCTGCCCTACTCAGCATCCATGTTCTCAGTTCTGGTCAATGCTGTACAGTCTAAGCCTCTGCAGAACAATGCAACCATTTGAAATCTGTTGTGCCAGACTATTTTAAAAGTTTATCTTTCGCAGTATCAACACTCGATGATTTCACTGGAACTTAAAATTTTATTTTATGTCACAAAACTGGACTCTGATGTAAGAGAAATGGAGAATGTAAGAGAAAACCTTGGTTTTAAGTTCGCATATCTTAACAGAAAATACTAGATGTTGTACAGAAACAAATGAAAATCAAATAAAAATCAAAGTCTGGCTGTACAAAGATTGCAATGGCAAAGCATCACTGTTGTTCTCTGAGGCAGAAACACATGAAAGGATCATGGGATAAGACTCAAGTACTTACGCAAATGAGTAAGGATATTTCATGGTGAATAAGATGTCAGAAAATGATCTGTGAGATGACTGCAAGTATCCAACCCTTCACCCTTTGTGTAATTTTTGTGTGTTTTTAAAGACAATCTAGAAAGCAAAGAAAGTGGAAATTGAATTCTCAGCCTTGAATCTAATTATTGTTGATTGAAAATGAAAACAATTGTGGCAATGTAATTGGTTTTTTTCCTTAAAAGAAGCTCCTTATTCATCCACTTGAAGAAGTTGATAAATGCTGTCTAGAAAATCACTAAATGAAAATTATGAAAATAGAATTAGATTCACATGATAATTACATTATATGACTTGGTTGTAGTGGAGACCTCTGCATGTTTTTATCTCATTTTGAAACCCACAAGGAGATCGTTGTATGTGGAGAGTTGGGAGGGGTCAACTGGATTGGTAAAGTCAACCACAAAAGCTTTGTATATTTTTGATTCACAATTTATTTTTAATACCTTTTTTTCTATAGGGATGCCTTCTGCTTCTTTTCTAGTTTATTTGCTTTTAGCATTACTCGTTCATTTCACATCTGGAGAAACAGAAGTGAAGTTCAGTGGACAAACAGAATTTGTTGTCAATGAAACAAGTACAACTGTTATACGGCTTGTAATTGAAAGGACAGGAAAGCCTGCTAACATCACAGCAATTGTGTCGGTAAGAAACCACGACAGTTATATTTTCGGTAACTGCTGATAACTTTTTAAACAGCTTTTTGGGACTCAGGTACATGGAGAGTTGCAAGTGTGACCAATAAGAGAGACAAGGGAGAGCCATAAAAACCCCTTTGTTTCCTCTTCTCTGAACTTCTAATTTCACTGTTCTGAAAGGAAGAACAGTCTTTTTCACAGTAGTCCTTTCAAGACTTTAGCTTCTAAGAAGGATGATTCAGGTGTGGCCGCTATGCTGATTCAGTGGCTTTTCTCCATTTAGTCTCACTGCCCAGCTGTAAACTTAGTCTAGACCCTTTGCTGTTTTTACATGACTGCCTTTGTAATCTCTCCTCTAATCACCTTACTTAGAGTAGAATCAGGGGAATTTTCTTCTGTTGACTAAGATGAAAGGAGGGAAGTTCTTTTTAGAAGACTTAATCTTGCCAACTTTGGTGATCAAATTGTTAATCTAGGTTGAATGCCTAGGCTCCTTCCAGTGCTTAGCATGGAAGGCAGAGGGCAGTTACATCCTAAGGGCAGTTACATCCTAAGGTAAGTTTAATTCATGCAGAGTATTATGAAGTGTGCAGATCTCTGCTTCCTGTACAGGCATAGCATTTTCAATAACAAAACCTTTTCATATGGTACATTAGGCAAAAGATACTCAGTTGCAGGGAAGGAAGTAGTAAATGGTTCTGAAGAAAGTATTCTGTTTATTTTATTGGTTCTGAGGAGAGTGTTCTGTTTATTTTTATTGGATTTTTTTTCCCACCTGTTTACTCAGCGTGAATAAAATGGCTTATTATCTAGATACCTTTTGTCCAGAAGTTAACTGTATGACAGCAGGGGAAATTGTGGGAAGAGTTATGTGCAGCAAAGAGGGTATGAAGTCTGTTTGAATGAGTCTAGAATGATAATCTACAACATGTTGAAGGAAGAGGGAGGTGGCATTTGGTTGTGTGTTTATTGCAGATTGATGGAGAAAACACAGGAGACTTTTTTGACACATATGCAGCTGCATTTATACCTGACACAGAAACAAACCGAACAGTGTATATATCTGTCTGTGATGATGATCTTCCAGAGGCTGATGAGACATTCACATTTCACTTGACACTACTGGTAAGTCTCAATTTTTCAATGTATCTATTCCACAGAAAACAGTGGGTAATCTAATATAGGTGAATGGTATTTCATAGATTTCAGCGTAATCTTACTGCTTGTGTACACTAACAGGTTAGAACTAAAATCTGGAGTCAGAGCAGGATGATGCTTTTTGCTCTTCAGAAAGTTTGCATTTCTGTGGATGTCTTTGTGTCATGTTGCTGTGCCTGACACTTGAGCAGGCATTGCATTCAGCTGTGGACATCTGAAGGTGTACTAGAGCCCAGAAGAGTCAGATTGAGAAGACTCAGCCTTTCCTGTTTTCCTGCCTAGAATGTGTGTGGAGGAGAGGGTGGAAGGAGCAGAAAAAGAGGATGACTGCCAGTCCTCCAGAAGCAGAGGTTCAATGTGACTTATCTAAACCCAAACAATTTTATAAATATTTATCAATAAATTTCTTCATATTGTTCTGTCTCACACGAGATATGCTACAAGAGAGGGGTTCACATTCATGTATTTTTAGGTACCAGTTCATGATTAAGTAAGATGTCAATTCAGAAAAATAAATTTTCTATTTAATTGCCAATATTACATGTCTATGGGGATATTTGCAGTGAATATGAAAATCTTTATCTTCTCTTCATTCTTACTTAGGTTTTTAAATGTAGCTCAATTTTACAATGCTGTAAAGACTTACTTCTTATAGCTTACTTTTTTAATGCTGTAAAGACTTATTATAGCTGCTATCCCAGTATATCCTTTAGTTGGTATTCCACTATAATAGCTTCAAAGTTTCAGTTTTATACAAATATTAGGGATAAAGAACAATTTTGAAATTCCTGGCAGTTTTAGATGCTTCATGTATGGTTTCCTATTGATATGCTGTTAATAATGGTTAAACTATTGTTAATCATCCGCAAAGTGTGTTTCAAACACTTTATTCTTGACTGTTTACAGTGTATTTCCACAGTAATTAGGAATTATCTTAGTGCATTCTATTGCTTTAAACAATTTTCATTGTGATATATAATAAAAACATATACTTTTTTGTAAGCTAATATTAACTCTTAAGAGACAGTAAAATCAAAATGCCGTTTTTCCATCACCATACTTAATATCTTATTTTGGCTTTAATTTTAGAAACCATCTGCAAGGATAAAGCTTGGCTCACCCAAATCTGTCACTGTAACAATCTTATCAAATGACAATGCCTTTGGAATAATTTCTTTTAACATGGTATGACTTTTTATATGGTATATTTTAGAACATTTTAGAAAACACAAAGGTGAAATTGTCAAAGATGCTGGTTAGTTATTCACCAAATCCCTTGAAAACAGTTTCTGAGTTACATCTCTGAAAACATCTCTAGGGATAATTCATACATATGTATGTAATTCATACATATATACAGCTTTAATATTTCTATATGCTTTGAGGTGTCGAGATGTGTCCTGACATCCTGAAACTTGGATGAATATCTATGTTGCTCATCTAAATATAAAACTTCTAGAAATTGTTCAGTCCCACTGCCCCTCAATATGTTATGGAAGAAATGAGGAGTAACACCATAGGAAAGTTAAAGAGGTGGCTTGGAAATTTTAAGAATATATACCTTTTTCCCATCTTAAGTGAGCAATTTTATATTTAACTCTCAAGCTGTAAGAGCAGCATCATGATATATGCATAATATAGTACCTTCTGGGGATAAGAGTGATGTGACTCTAGTGGTATGGAGGATATTTGCAATAATACAGAGTTTGTGTTAGCAGGAAGAGAACCTATGCATTGTTGATGGCATTGTGGCAATATACTTTTTAGAAGACTTCCCTGAAAAAAATTCAGTATGAAAAATTTTCATCGCCACAGTATTAAAACATTCTGCTCCTTGAAGTGCTGTCTTTGAAATCTCTCAGCTGTAACAGTTGATAGACAAAGTCCATTGTCTGGTTATCTAACAAATGAGTTTTTAATGGAAAAAACCTATTTTTAATAGGGTTAGAAACTCCTGTAAATATGCCCAGTGCTCATATGCCAGTGTTTAGTGTATCATAACTATGCTCATTTACAAAAAAAAAAAAGAAAAAAAAAAACCAAGAAAACCTGCTCTACATGCAATATGATAGTTTTTTAATCTCAAACCTTTCAAGCTTTTTATTAGCTGAACTAATTGGTTGCTAGGAGATGTATGCCATCAGTGGACTGATTTGCAGATTGGATTAACTTGTCTGTGGGAGTTTGGTATTTCTATGGTGACAATTTCTTCCTTCTGCTGTGATATTTCGTCTGTGCCTGATTGCCTGTCCCTTTTTTTCCTCATTAGTCTGCCTTAATCACAGTGAATGAGCCTAGGGGCAGAAGTGAATTTGTGCCTCTCACTCTAATTAGGGAGAGAGGAACCTATGGGACGGTCGTTGTAACTTTTGAGGTGAGTTTATCAAAGAGGCTTCATAGCTTTGTCTATTCGATGAAGCTGTGAGGCCATAATCATAACTTATCAAAGTGCTTGTTGAAGTGAAAGGACTAAAATACTTATGTCTACATTTGTTAATTCTGTTTCATAAAATGGAAAGATACTACCTTTCAAATGGAAAATATTGCAATTATCAAACTGCTTAATATAAAAAAATAAATATTCTCTGTCATTTAGGAAGATATTTGAAACAGAATTCTTGGTATTATTAGCAAACAATGTCTATTGAGTATGCAAGAAATTTTTTCAAAATTTGTAAACTCTTTTGAAGGTGCTTGTGCCACCTTCAAACCTGTAAATGTAGAGCTCAAGATTTAGTGAAATTCTGTATCCATAAGACTGCGGTTTGAATTCCCAGACATTTAAACGTTTCAGAATCATTACTTGAATATTTAGGCCATTACTCACAAACTTCATGGGAATGGGATATACTTTTTGCCTTTATTGTGAGAGGGGAGATTTATTTTTTTTTAACCTGTCTAGTTCTGATTCTATTATATTCTTTAAAATTACAGGTAATTCTTTTTCATATCAAAATTCCTTTATCAGTTGTCATCAAAGATTTAATCTAGATGTGTCAAAAGATTTGAACTGGATGTTATTGCATGCTAAATATAGCATGTATAGATAATGTTCAGAGATTCTTTGTGTTATTTATTGCAGATATGTTTTAAAAACAAATAAATTTTGCTATCTGCACAATTTAGCAGGTTAATCTGAAAATATACTTTATATACATAAAATTTACAAGATTTTCTAAAACAAAACCCTAACATATTGCCTCTTTGGGTCTTACTATTTTTTTTTGGTTTCAGCAATAACTATAATTTCCTTAATATCACAAGTCAACATAGAACGGTCACAAAACAAGAAGTTGCTATTATCTTGTCTTGAAACTGATTAGAAAATATTAGTTAAATTAAAAGGAAGGGATTATCCTTTCTGTTATTTAAAAGACCCAGTTATGCATCAGTAGATACCAAAGACTTCTCAAAGGCCTGTATGGAAGGAGTTTTCTTCCTCTTTCTCTGGAAATATGTAATTTCTTTAGAATGCCTACTCTGATTTACTCCATATTCAAAAAAGAGTAGATTTTCACAACTGAGTGGGTGTGCATATGATTAGGAGGTGACTGAAGAAACAACAATTTTTTATGCATTTCACACACTGTATATTGAGCATTGTACTAGATTTTTATGCATGCTCTATATATTTCTTATTGTAAAAATCAATTATTTGCAGATAGAAGATGGACCAAACTCAGCTGAAGAAGACCTAAGTCCAGCCAGGGGAAATATTACATTTACCCCTCGGAGATCAGTGTTGGTTTATAATTTAACAGTGCTTGATGATCAGGTAAAAACACACTGAAATTTTTGATTTGGATGTATAGATTGACTGCTGTTCTGGAGGGACTTCATATATTGTTATAAAAATGCTTGGTTTAAACAGGGCTAGAAATCTTTCTGCTTCATAAAGTGATGTTCATAAAGTTTTGTCTCTGTGGGTTATCATTTTATCTTTTTAATTTTACCTCTGTATGTCTAATCAATTAATATTTTTAGTTTCTGAACTTACCCTGGAAGAACTTACTCAGTTCTTTCTAAAATGACTTCTCTGACTAGATCTGTTAGGTGCTGAACAGTAAAAGTACAAATAATCAAGGAAGCATTATTTTTTTTATTTGGATGAAATAGTGAGGTTTTTGTTTTTTCAAGGATGATGTTGTTTAACTCGATACAGGTTCATCTATTAGACTGACCTTTCTATATTTAACTTTTCTGTGTGAACATGATACTGATAAGGAAATTCACTAAAAATTTACGTAGGGAAAAAAAAGTTTCTGTGTCAAGAAGTGTCAAAACTTTAAAGCATTTTTTTTCATACTTCTGTGAATTTTGGAAAATAGTCTCCCAAGTCTGTACCGATACTAATGTTAAGAGACTGTGCCAAACTGCTGTGTAGAAATATCTCTTTCAGATTAGATGTATTATTTCTGTAATTGATATGTGAAAAGAATTCATTAGGTTTGTGGGGAGGATGTGATTTATTTTTCCTCTGAGAGGTACAATTAACTCTTTCACACAAAGTTTGATCTATGTGGTGGTGGTCCACTCACTGGAAGTCTTCCACAGTTGTACACAAAAAGTTAATTTTATGTAAAAATCCTTTACTGATGATGGTGATGATGGAATGTACAAGCATTCAGTGTTACTCTCAGAACTTAATTTCAGGTGTTGAATTCTGAAGTTAAGAAAAACTGCAACAGCTATTGTTCTGAATTGCAAAGTCTTGTTCCTACAAAACTGAGGCAGCTGCAGCTCTGATCTTTACAGCAGTACATTTATAGTAATTTTATTGTGTACATTTCCTTTTTTAGT
>VXBB01010857.1:67116-83822 GCA_013399915.1 Illadopsis cleaveri | reverse complement strand
AGGAATAATGGAAAATTTTTTAACAGAAAATGAAAGAGGCAAATCAGCACTGAAAATCTTTTCTTTGAAGTCTGACTGGGTTTTTCATTGGTCAATAATGATGCCATTAAGAATTCCAAAATGTCCTGTTTATATGAGATGTTAAGATGTAAACTGCAGGTAAAGTTGTGGATACATTTTAACTGTCTTAAATATGTATATTTTTAAATTACGCCAGATGGAATATTATTTAGTCAACTAAATGAAACATTAGTTAGCATTTTTCTTAAAGAGGTAGATCAACCATGTTGTATTTCAGAATAGGAGGCTGGTGGCTGAGATCTTCCAGATCTCGCACTGACAACAAAACCTGGTATCAATCAACTAAAATATTACATGTGTTTCAGTGCCACAAGACGGAGGAACTGAATTGGCATAAACTATCGTGCCCACTCTTCTAGGCCTAGAAAAGGATCTGAGAGTGGTCAACAAACAAATGTGAAAGCAAAAGAAATATTGGACAGCAGGGTTTTCAGAAATTGTAATTTTGGCTTGGAACTTCTCTCAGAAGCAAGTACTACTGGTTTCCAGTAGTCCACAGTAAGGATGAAATACAAAGATCACAAGTAATTTTAAAAGATTTACTTTTTATCTATATGTATTAATACAATAACAATATTTTTTCAGTTCTATAGGTGTAGCTAATTAGGATTTGGGGAATAAAATATAGAATCACAGAATCATATAAAATGCTGAGTTGAAAGGAACCCATTACGATTATCAAGTCCAACTCCTGGCTCTGCACAGGATACCCAGGAATCANGTCCAACTCCTGGCTCTGCACAGGATACTCAGGAATCACTTCACACCATTTTTGTCCACATATATATGTATATATTTATATAGTAATATAAAACAGAAATCTTATCCTTAATTCAATAATTTGTGGTTTATAAGCCATTCTTTATTATCTCCTGCATCAAATAATATAGCTATAAAATGTAGTTTTAAACATTGTTTTGTAGAAATACCAAAATCTAAAATATTGCTAAGAACAAGAAAACACTTTCTCAGATCTGTGCTGAAAATTTTGTCTGTGTTTGTGGGTGTTCTGAGCAAAGGATTCCAATTGTGTAGGGATGGGTGGCCCAACGTAGGTTCTGTACAGTTATTGTATTGTCTCAGGGCACGTATAGAGGTGTATCAGAATCAGCATCAGAAAAAAGAAAATTTGAATCGAAGTAATGGAGAGGAACACTTGTTTCCAAGTAGAGGTGACTTTCAAAAATGGCAATTGGTCTCCTCATACTCTCAAGCTGTAAAGAAGATTTCTCTGATTCTTGACTAATTTTTATTTGGGTTTTGTTTGACCTTCTATCGTCCTTCAGAAGTATATTTCGGGAAATAGAGCCATTAAATTTTGAAAAGGGGTTTTTAGCAAAAGTTAAAAGCAAGACTGTTCTCCTGTTTGTATTAATATGAAATGAACTTTCAAGTTGGTATCATCTCAGTCTTCGGCAAAATGCATAAACCATATTTCCCAGTATAAGTGTTCTGCATATATTTGAAATGTGACTTACACATGGTTGCTAATACTATTTTTCCAGGTGCCTGAAAATGATGAAATCTTTGTTGTTTGTCTGAAGACCGTGGAGGGAGGGGCTGAAATCAACAGCACAAAAAATTCTGTTTGGATTAATATTAGGAAAAATGACAGTCCCGTGCGTTTTGTTCAGAATGCTTATATGGTGCCTGAGGAAGATGAAGTGGTAACAATCCAAGTGGTTCGTGGTAAGGATGTCAGTGGAAAGTTCATTGGACCTGAGGAAGACGAAGTCTCCGTCAGTTACGCCATCATAACTGGGGATTCAACTGCACATGCACAGCTTAATGTAGACTTCCTAGATCTACAGCCAAATACAACTCTTGTTTTCCCACCTCTAGTTCATGAAACATATTTGAAATTTAGGATCCTTGATGATGCCATACCAGAAATTGCTGAGACCTTTCAGATTATGCTTCTTAAAGACACTTTGCAGGGAGATGCTGTTTTGATTTATCCATCTGTTGTTCATGTCACTATCCAGCCGAATGATAAACCCTATGGAGTGCTGTCAATCCACAGTGTTCTGTTAGCTCACACTGTTGTCGTTGATGAAGACCAAATTTCAAGGTACTACAGATCTTAACATCTAGTATCTAGTCCATTTAAGAGATTTGTTTGTATTTAAGCTTGTATTGTATTTAAGTTTGTATTTATCCTTAGGATATCATTAAAGTAATTACAAAATCACTACTAAAATATAATGTAGTAATCACTTAGTGTGTTGTTATTATCAGCTATATCTACAAAGATTTCAAGGAAGTGGGAATGTCTAATTATACAGGAAGTATTTTAATGGCTATAAATTGTATGTAAATAAGCCATAACTGTTCAGTCACATTATCAGAATAGTGAAAACTCTTTAATCTAAAGGTAGGATCAGTGAAGTTGTGATATTGCTACACACAGTTTCAGTGGAAAATAGATTTCTGTCTTCCATGGTTGGTGTATATTTGTATTTACTATCTATAAAACCAGTCTGTGATTAAAGAAACAAAAAAGTGTTTAGTGTCTCCCATGAAATAGTTACCTTAAACTCAAAAACAATTTAAATATTTGTAATTTTACAGAGAAAATAAAATCAAAGCTCTGTACAAATTTTATTGGCAGACTGATACACAATATTGACAATCTCAATAAAAATGTCCACTTCTAATTACTGGTAGTTCATCCCCAAAGAAACATATAATGCCTCAAACTATCATCCTATGAAAAATTTTGAAATAATATTTTATGGTATGTAGGGCCCAGCCCAGCACTTGAGTATTCATTTTTCCTTTTTATACACAGTAAAGAAATAAATCCTGCTTTCTAAGTTTTTGTAAGTCATGACTTCCAGACTTTTTGTTGTAGTCATACTTATGTAGTCATACTTACCAGGTGCAGGCAACATGACATTTCCAGTATTATAAATATCAATAACCAAATATATTTTTAGTACAGAGGCAAACAATTTGTTCAAGATCATTATTTCAATGCTCATGCCTCATAACTGTTCATGATGTAGAATAGGCAAAAAGTTTTCTGAAATTTGATTTGTATTTCTCAAGACAAATGTTAAACATGGCAAGACTCCACCCACTTCTCGGTATCTTTCTTGCTGTAAACAAAGTGAGATATAACATGTATCTTCGGAGATTTTACAGAGAGCTCATGAATAAGTGCTCAAGTCTTACATGTGTGTTATGATTTCACAAACTGTAAGCCTTGAGTCAAATGTCACTTGCAAGCAGCTAACATTTATAACACTTAGGCCAGTGTAAATATTTTAGGGAATTGATAAGCATGCGTGCCAGTAGTAATTATGGTTTGTGGGATTTTATTTTTGTTCAAAACTATAGGTTTGAAGGGATCACAATTGTAAGAAATGGTGGAACACATGGAAATGTTTCTGTTTCCTGGGTTATAATCCGCAATAGCAGTGATCCTTCACCTGTGACTGCAGACCTACTTCCAGAGGCGGGGGAGATAAGTTTTGATCAAGGACAGATGCTGGTGACACTTCATCTGAACATTTTTGATGATGATATACCAGAGGAGGCAGAGCCTTATCTTCTGAAACTCCTAGCTCATACAATACAGGGAGGTGCAGAAGTCAGTGAGCCGTCTGAGGTAAGTTTACTTTCAGAGTTCTTTTGGAGAAGGTACTAATGAGTAATAAAGACTTTACCAGTTTTAATAACATTGATTGATTGATGGAGTAGCTGAACAGGTGAAAGGGTTTGGTCTTGGATAAAAATCAAGCAAACTAATCTTTAATCTCAATGTGTAGCGCCATATCTAAAGTGTTTGACTGAATATAGTGTACAATGCCAAACCTTTTTACTTTGGTAACTGTCAGTTCAGATTATTCTCAGTGTGCAACAACAGCATTGAATAAATGCTGTATCAAGTGACTGCCTTCTAACAGAAGACAGGAAAGTAATTTTCACTTGCTCATTTTCTGTTTTAATATTACTGAAATATTTTACAGAGTAACAACTCTGTCAAGGGGAAGGTTTGGTGATTAAGGCTGTAACCTCTGAAGTATGAAATAAAGGGTGGCTAGAATTGCTGACAGTTCTGTGGCTCGAGTCCCTGCTTTGTCTTTCTCAAAAATGGTTGGAATGAGCTTGGTGAATAAAATTAAATTCTTTACAATCTGAAACATTTTTAAATTATTCACTTTGGCTGCTGAACCAAAAAATCAGTAATTCAGAGCTCATTCTGGCACATGCGATGAAACATAGTGGGAAAGTTGCCACTGTCAGTGGCAAGATGCTTCTTGTGTATAAAGAATACTTTGGGGCTGTCCATCTGATTTCTTTCCTGATGCCAGTTCACTAAGGAGCAAAACGTATGGTGACAGTCAGGAGATGCTTTTGCGAAGTCATGAAACTATGGTACAGAGTAATACAGCATGCTCTTTTCTGCTTTGCAGCTTCTGTTTTACATTCAGGACAGTGATGATGTTTATGGCCTAATAAAATTCCATCCTTTGGAGAATCAAAAGATTGAAAGTAATCCAATGGGACGCTTTTTATCCTTGAGTTTTGCAAGGGAAAGAGGAACAGTTGGAGATGTGCAGTTGGTTTATACTGCACTGTATATTCCAGCTGGAGCTCTGGATCCTGAGAGAGCAAAAGGTGGCATTCTGAATATATCTAGAAGAAGTACTCTCATCTTTCCAGAAGGAAAAGCACAAGTTACTATAAATATACCAATACGAAATGATGCATTTCTTCAAAATGGAGCTCATTTTGTCATACAGGTATCTCAGCTGTGTCTTGGGGTGGTTTTTTAGCCCATGTAATATAAAGGATATAAAATAGTAGGGGCTCCTTCCCTTTTAATTGAATTAAAATTGTTCTGCTTGATTAAAANAAAAGTTCCTATGGTTTTTCCTGTTTGTGCTCTTTTTTTTTTTTGTCCTTATTTTGTTTTGTTTTGTTTTGTTTTGTTTTTTGTTTGTTTGTTTTTTGGTTTTTGGTTTTTTTTCTCTATCTGAATTTGTAAGAAGGGAGATTGTGTCATTGCTTATAATACAGGTGGGAAAAATCACTAAAATTATGCTTTTGAAAGAAAGTGGGTTTTCCACAAAAATGTTTAATGATTTTTTTTTTTTCCCTTCATTTTTCACTGGAGAAAACCAGATTTGGATACATGTTAACAAGTTATTGTTCAGATATGCTGCTGTGGGAGATTCTGGGTGTTGCAGTCAGTAATTTTTATACTTATTTTCTCATCTGCAGTTAGGACTACCAAATAATCTCTATTTCCTCTGATTAACTATTGTCACTGTCTGGGATCGTGAGCCCTGAGAGCAATCCTTATACACAGACAAAAGGGTGACTTGACACAACCAAATAAGAAATCTCAAAGTAATTTCTTAGTTCTTTTTAGTCTTTTCATTTTAAGTTAGGTGTCTTCAAAATTTTTGAACGTTGTTGTTGATGTGAAATCATAAACGTAAAATTTGGTCTCTTTTTCTTTAATTTATAGTCTACAAAAGATGTTTTAATTGCTTGTAAAGATTTCTTCCTTCCACCTCCTTCTCTCCACATTCCATTAAAAAAGAAAAAAGAGAGAGAGAAAAAATATTGCCGGAATCATATTATCGTTTTAATTACACAGACTGTTTCTATGTTCACAGCTAGGAAGGGAATATGATTCTGAAATATTAGAATAGGTTAGTGTGTTTTACCATCTTCATGTGATCTGCAAGATCGACAGAAGAATTGAAATATCTAATTCCAAGCTTCTTTCAGGTGATAGATTAGAAATAACATCAGAGTGTGGACTATGGACAGGTTGTGTGACGAGTACTTCAATATTTAGACACTTGGCCTGGCTTTTTAAACTGCAGATTCCAGGGAGATGGGGTGTACGTTCTGTACTTTCTCCATGAACTATAAAAGTCTTTTAATTTGAGTACACAAAATCAGAGGCAATTTCTAACACAAATAATTTCTTTAGAAAAGGAAGACAAATACTCCTATGTATCACTTTGACAATCCTTCTACATTGTGAATAAATGCGAGTCTCAGCAAACATGTTTAGAATGAGATTACAAAGTTTGTCATAGACCCAGTAAAGGATGAATCAGAAATTGGGAAACAAGGGGTGGAGCTTACATTCTGAAACTTACAAGTGAAGAGAACAGATAGAGGAATGGGAAATGTGAGATTAATATTCTTCAGTGACATATACAGTTAAATAACCTATTGTGTGATGTGCACGCTACTTTTGGTATGGATAGGAAGATTAACTGATTTAATAAACTGCTTGGCATTATTCAGTTCACAGTACATTCTTTTTTTCCTCATGAACTGATGTGCTTTAAGAGGAAACGCGAAATTAAAAAAAAAAACCCAGTAATATTTCGTTAATTATTACTTTTATCTCAAAGTTACTATTCAGATAGTAACTTTGATAGAATTCCAAAGAATAGATATCCCAGATAGATTTGAAATTCCAGATAGAATTCCAAAGGGAATTCTTTCAGCTCTGTAGTGTTTTAGAACTTTTACTGAGCTAACAACCACAACCATGGTCCACTGGCATGGTGTTAACTGGAGAATCAGCACCTACTCTAAAAGAAATCTTAGAAAACAAGGAAACAAATAGAACCACTCTTTGTTACTCAGAATCCCAATAACTAGCTTGTATGGTTGAGAATCAATTTCTAATTGCAGTATTTATAAAACAAATCCCATCTATCATCAAATAAAATGTGCAATGAATATTTTTGAATGTTACTTGAATAACAGTGGAACAAAATATGATACAGTCCAAGTATTTTATATAAATTGGTTTTAACAATCAAGTGAAATGTTTACAGAAGTGTATATAAATCAGCTGTGGAAATATCTGTTATTATGATCCATGTAGACATAATCTCATAGTCTTAAAAATTATATTTTAAAGGGATATTGATACAAGCAGTGTGGGAACTGACAGTGCTCAGAATATGGATTCTTAGGCTCCAGGCAGAATCTTGAAGCCTGTGGGAAAACCAAATACAGAAGTCTCTCAGTCTGGCCTGGGAAATCATAAGCAGGAACAAAATCTTCTAGATACCATCCTCCTGATACCTGGTGTTTTTCCAACTTGTTTACTGGTAGAGATGTTTACAAAAAGGTGGTGCCCTAAAGGACCAATCCTATTCATTGTACCGAAACACTGTATAAAAAGAATCTGGCTTTCAATAAACTTGCTATAATGCCCTCTGAAGAAATTGAAGTTCTACGTATCATTACATAAGCTGTCCTGAATCGTAATGATAAAGCAGAACAAGGAAAGTCCTGCTTTCATTGTCATATCAATGATGCTGATGGGCTAAGTGAATGGTATTTTCCATTCAAAGATAGAATAAACTTTTTTTTTACTTCTTAGTATGAATAAACCATCAAAAATATGGTAATATAAGAGGAGACTACAGTTTTTAAATCTTGTACTGATTTTCAATTCTGAATGTAATTCTAGCATATTAGTTTTTGTAAGTAGAGAAGACTACATTTTTTTGAGAGAGGAAAGAAGATTGAATAACTCTGGCTTCATGAAAAGGTCTAATTTATGATGTTTGCAGTGACTTCAGCAGATTTTTGTCAATGCATGGCAAAAAACTGAAGTTAGAACAATATCTGGGATGCTTGGCAGATCAATTCATAGATCTAGTAATGAATTACTCAGTTTAGGAAGTTGATTTCACCTCTACGTACATTTAGTTGTGTACATGATTTGTCTGAGAGGTACACCATTCTGCTGTGGTAGCTTAGTACTATTCACTTCATTACTTACACAGCTACTTACTCATTTTTGTAATAGCAATGTTGCTGGTAAGAGAAATTTATTCTGGAAGTGTTTTGTTCCTTGCGTATAATATTTATTCCAAGATGTCAGAATCGTTCTTGCTTGGTACTCAGGCTTCTTATTTTTCAAGTTTTTCTTACTTTTTCTCACAGTTGGAAGAAGTTGAGCTGCTGGATAGAATTCCTCTTATCCCACCTGTGAGTCCTAGATTAGGTGAGATTCGAAATATTTCTTTGAGGATTACTCCAGATATTGCAAATGGAGAAATAGGCTTTACCAGCAATCTTCCAGTTATTCTTTCTGAGCCAGAAGAATTGCCTGCTACAGTGGTAAGTAAACATTTTTGTATAGTCCCTTAGTATGGAAAACTTATTTGGAGAAAGCAAAGTTTGCTATATCCACTGTAACATTTGGAAATTGATGTGAGAAAAATCCATCCTCCAAGTTCAATCTTATCCCAAATATTCTCTTGCTTTAAAAAAACAAAAATTCAAAAAAATTGCTTGGAAGATTAATGTGATTGTCATCTGAAAAATGTAGTGAGCTTTGCTTTCTCTGTAAGAATTTAGAACTGGTTAGGTCTTGATGCTCCCATGGAGCAAAAAATGCTTCAGACAGTTTAATTTCTTTCACCAGCTGTAAAGATACTTTTGTAGGGTAGGACTGATTTTGCTCCCAAATTTCATGGAAATGTCTGTGTATTTTATAGTTGATTTACATGTGAATATGTAATTTGGCTTGCTGGGTCTGTTTTCTAATAAATGTGCTTTTTTTGTTTCTCAGTACCCAAAGCATTTTCAAAAGCATTGTCATCCATCTGAATACTGTAATCCCAGCCAGAGAAACTCTTTATAAAATATGTTTTCTTACATTTTTCCTCTTTCCCCTTACTTGTCTTAACTGAGATCTTCCTTCAAATCCTGAATCAGAGAACTTGCTTTTCATCCTCAGAACAAAACTGCTGATTGCCTTAAGCAGAGTACAGGCTGGAACTCTACTACAGCCAGAATAAATTATGATGGTTACATTTAAAACCTAGGTTATCTTGATGAGGTGGACACTGGTTAAATCAATTATAGAAGGGTTTTTGTGTTTATGAGTGCTAAGTGATTTGTCATATTAATAGTCTGCCACCTCCACTAAATATATAAAAACTTACATGTCCAATTATATAATGGATACATGATTAAAAAGATAAGATTCAGTATATATTTTCATTGATATACCATCTTTCATTTCAGATCTTATACATAGGTATAAGTAAAAAACCCAAGATGAATATTTTGAGGCTCATATTCAAACAGTAATTTGCAAAGGGTTAATTGTTTTTGCATCTAGTTTTGCAAGTCACAGCAGACTCATGTGCTTTACAGGTTTCCATTGCATTGCATCGAGATGGGACTGATGGTCAAGCAACAGTGTTTTGGAGTTTGAGACCCTTTGGTCCTAATCACAAGGCAGTAACACAGGATGATATAAGTCCTTTTAATGGCTCTGTTGTTTTTCTGTCTGGACAAAGTGATACTACAATCAACATTACTATTAAAGCTGATGATATACCTGAAATGAATGAAACCGTGTTATTAACTTTGGACAGGTATTGTACCCTAATCTTTATTCATATCTAACATTTGCTATACTGAGTCTACATATAAAAAAATGGCACAGTATTAATTACGAGATGTTGCCTCCATTGTGTTGATAAATGCCTGGAGGAATACTGGGCCCTTGATTCAGACTGTGTATGAATTCTTCTTTGACTCGTGATCAGTGTAAGAAACCATGTTTGCTTATTATCTAGGGACTTAGTTTTATTTATATTTTGATTAAAATAATGTATGCTACTAAAAAAGTTCATTTGACTTTTTGATCTTTAGTTATAGGTCTTGATTATAACACTTTTATTTTCAGCAAAATAATGTTTAGTGAGATAATGGAGAAAACTATAATGAATAGTAACAAAAGCAATACACAACTGTGTTTTTCTCAGAAGAGGCTTATAGTCAGGATGTTGTTGCAGAATTAGATGTTTCCATCACAACTGCTGGCTTCCAAAATAGGCCAGTGTGACTATTACCAGTGTTACTATTACTGCCTCAGCTACAAAGGGAGCAATGGTGTTTCTGAAGCACGGTGTTGTGGTCTCCCTTCTGTATGACCTCAGAATTGCAGGATAATTAAGGCTGTAAGAGGCCTCAGGAGATATTATCTATCTGCATGTGAATGCTACTCAGAATACTTGAATTATTTAATATCCAGGAGCCTTTTTGTTTTATTAGCAGGAGAATCTTGGCTATTTCTTCAGTCCTGCTTCCAAAAATTCAGATGTATATATAGTTTAGAAATACTATCACTTCTGTTAATATCTTCTTATAATCTAAGGTATATTTTCCCCATTTATTTTTCTGGAAACATGCTAAGAGAGGTCTCTCAGCTGCAGTGTCAGCATTGAACATCTACTACTTATACAGTCCTTACCTTATGAAGAAGGACCCTTGTTGTATATAGGAAGGGCAGAGTGGCTCATGGGAAATTTTAACAGCAGCTATTCTTGTAGATTACACATTAGTAAACCAGAAAGCAACTCCTCAAGCTGCTGCTGATCCTGTTTTTTGAGCATTGTTCTATCACAGTGGAAAGATGTTCCAGTGCAGGATTGGTCTGCTTCTGTAGAAGCTGGCTGGTGGATGCATCTAGTACACAATTATTTCATTCTGTCTTGGATACTCACTGTGTTGAAAAGATGATCCTGTTCAAGACAAAAAACAGACACTATTGCAAGCAGTTCTGTTTTTCTTCCTGTGGATGAAACTGGTTTGACTGAAAGTTTATTAGAGTCTGTGGCACAAACAAAGAAACTAAGATTAGAAATAATGATTGAATTTATGAAGAAGTTGTGTAAAGTGGCGAAAATGTTGAAGTGGAAGGATAAGAGACAAGTACATAGAGGAAGTGGGTTTATATTGGACAGCTCTGCAGTATGTCTACCACTTACTCTGACTAGTAATCCCATGCCTTGAAAATTATGTCTAAAAGGGGATTGAATTGACCGCTGAGCAAATGCAACCACTGTTCTGCTTTTGCTATGTATGGTGGGAGTAGCAGGTCCTCTTGATCATGAAGTGGCTGGTAAAAATTTTGCCAGCAGTAAGCAGCTTTCCCACACTTGGCAAGGTCAGAGAGTGAAGTAAGGGACAGGTAGTCTGGCTAGGAAAAGAAGTAAATAAGGAGCAGATAAAATCTGAACTTTTCTCTAGACTTGGATAGTGTCCCTCAAGGCTACAAGTGAAATTTGGCAACTTTAACATGAGCAGAAGCCAAGAATGAAATATCTGCAAAGATCATCCTTTCCATACTGGAGGTGACTCTTCAAAACAGGGGTTAATGATACTGGCAGGGTGATGTGTGTAAGCTTTTGGTATTGCCTTCTGCATAATTTGTGTTTTCTAGATGAACAGATTTCAGTTTCCAAGACTGGCAGCCAGCACCTCACAGCAGTGGTGAATTGCCATGAAAACAAAGATGTACTGTGCTGTGGATGTGCTTGCACTGTTTGATAAACTGTAGCGTAAGTCAGTAGAAAAACAGACCATGTACAGACTTTAATGAAACTATAGACATAGACATATGTTCATAAGCATTCTATTTATTGCAATTAGTAATAACATGGGCAAAATAATACCATAATTAGTTCCAACAAGGATGTATTATTTACAACTCAATATGTTATTAAGGCAGTTTATGTTTTAAATGAATTTTGATTGTATCCGTAATTACAAAAAAATCTTCCAAGCCATTAAAAATAGTGTTTTCCTTACTTGCTCTATGACCGCCATCTTTAGGCCCTGGATATTAAAAATAATTATGAATGCTGTCCAAAAAATGGACACCAATGTATATCATGAAGAATATGCTTACCTAGAAGACAGATGAGCTGTAAAGAAGCAAGATAATCCTGTACCTGCTGAAGTTTCTTCATATTTTCTTTCTTTAGGACCAGCTTCAGTTCAAATTCCTGCCCATATCTTACTAGGCCTGAATTGAAACGAAACATAAATAAAGCCAGAGATCTGTAGTGAAATCTGATTTTGTTTTCCACTTTTGCTCAAGAAATTCTGCTATTGGCAGTTGTCATGCCTCCAGTGCAGATACACAGCTATAAATTTGGCATTTGGCACAGCTGAGGCCCAGGGCCCTTATGGCCCATGGATTATGTTTATTCTCTTAAATGAGTTCAGCTGAGAGTGAAAACCTCTGGACTTCAGGTTCTGGGAACAGCAGTACACAAATGATTTTATTTTTATTTTGGGAAAATTAAAATCCAGGAACACTTGAGTGTTTAGATAGTTTATGCTCAGAATCTTTTGGTCATGACTGCCATAAATCAGATCCATGTACCTATGTATGTATCTAATTTATTTATATTACATGTGTTCAGTGAAGCAAAACTGACACAATGTAATGTGGAAATTTATGTACCTCTAGTGATTTTTGTGATGTGATGCAGGCTGAGGTACTTAACATCTTCTTTGCCTCAGTCTTCAGCCTCAGTAAGACCAATTATTCTCAGGGCAACTGGTTCCCTGAGATGGTAGACCAGGTCGAAGATCACATAGACCCCCTGAAATCCAGGAGAAAGTAGTTAGTGATTGGCAGAGCTGTTTAGGTGGCCACAAGTCTATGGGACTGGATAGGATCTATCCCAGGGTAAGAGGAAGCTGTTGTAAGAGCTCTCTAAGGTGCTCTCCATCATTTATCATCCGTCGTGGCTAACTGAGGAGGTCACAGACAGCTGGAGGTTGGCCAGTGTGATGCTCATTCACAAGAAGGGCTGGAAGGAGGATCTGGGGAACTCCAGGCCAGTGAGCCTGACCTTGGTGCCTGGCAAGGTTATGGAACAGATCATCTTGAGTGGGGTCATTGGATGCCTGGGGCATCCGACCCAGAGAGCATGGGTTTAGGAGGAGCCAGGTCTTGCCTGATCAATTGATCTTTTATGATCAGGTGACATGCCTGAGGGACTGNCCATGCAGAGCTACAGGCTGTGGAAGAGTGGCTGGAAAGCGACCCAGTGGAAGAGGACACTTTTTTGAGATACCTGATAGAAGAAAAAGTTTTTTAGAGAAGCATGTTTTAAAGAGTAACAATAATACAAATTCACGATTGCTGAATTGCAGGGCCCGAAACTGAGCACAGCACCCAAGTCAAACCTATGTTTTGCATTTACACTTTAAAAAAAAAAAATCTAAAGTTAATCAAGACATTTTTGTGTTTAAGAGATTACATAATGATAAAAAGTTTGCAAATCATGAAAAACCTATTTAAAGCACTGCATATGGTCTATGTGCCTTAATTCAGGGCATAAGTAAAGCTGTTAAATGGAGTTTGCAATATTTTTCTATTGGGGATTTCCTGTGCTCAGTGCCTGTTTCAAAACTGTATTTATCTTTCTTAAGTAATTTTTCCATGAAGAAATATATGTGATGCTATAAGAATTAAGTCTTTCATTGTAAAATTTTGGCTTTTCCTTCAAGCCTTTGGTCAGATATTGTTTTGATAGGGAAAAAGTTATTTGAAATTGATAGTGGAATGTTTATATGAGTGTTACTGGACACCTACTGCCAGCTTTCATTAATTTTCAAAGTAATAACACCATATATCTTTTGCTGAATAATGTAAGTTAAAATGGCCTCCAAAATCAAATAAATTGTGGATTAAACCCGGAGAGAAGGGTTCTCTGATGAGAAACACTGTGGAATTTATAATGTGGCCAATCCTCCTTGAATACTATTCTTTAAAGCTAGTTCATTAATTAAGTCAGTAGATAATCCTGAAAAAAATGAAGTAGCGAACACAAATTAAGGAAGCAAATTGAGTAACATTCCACAGGCAGTTTGAATGCACCTTTTCTGAGATACCTGAAAAAAGAGGAAGATTTTAGAGAAGTGTGTTTTCAGAGCAATATTAATACAAACTCATAGTTGTAATTCAGTTTCTCATGGAGTTTTCGAAACTTTCACTTTCTTCAGAATTCCAATTCTTAGTTCAAAGTTTTCAAATTCAAACACACCTCTTAATTATTTTATTTTCAGTAGTATTTATTTCATAATTGTCATATTATTTTAAACTCAGTCTAAAATCTTCTTTCTCTTATTTATAGTACTATGCATTTAAAAAAAAGTGAGGAAACATTTTGAAGCTTCTCTTAGTTGTCCTAATTAATCTGTAGTTCCTGCTAAGTAATAATTAAGGTATTTTTAAAGAAAAAACTTCTCAGATGGGAAGCCTTTCAGATGAGATTTGTCATATGGGAAGTGGGGGCAGCCCTCAGTTGAGGGCATAAGGCAAGGTTGTGGTGGTGGGGCAGGTAAAGCCAGGAACACATGGCAAGTTTGGACAATGGTCACTGGCATTAGGCACAGCTTAGTGATTGCCAGACAAGTACACAGCAAGAAGAAAAATGCAAGGTTGAGCCAGGAAGTCCCTTGATGGATCCTGGTCCAGGATTGATATGAAAATTTGTATATGTGTACGTCAGAATGTAAACATGAGGGATCCTATTGTGTTCATTGCTTACGTAATGGCAGATCTGAGTTACAGGCCTGTGCCTTGTGGCTTCTATTTTGTTTTGCATAGGCTGTTTTATCATGAAATCACAGAATAAGCAAAATGGAAGGAACCCATCAGGATCATCAAATCCAACTCCTGGGCTTGCATAGGATGCCCCAAGAAACACACTGTGGGCCCTGAGGGCATTGTCCAAAAACTTCTTGTACTCTGTCAGGCTTGGTGCTACTCTGGGGAGTCTGATCCAGTGCCCAGCCACTGTCTGCTATTTTTGCATATTAACCAACATTTAATATGTCAGAGCACTGGTAGCAGTCTGGCCAGTCGTGCAGGGAAAACATGGTCACATCCATCAATCAGACAGTCAAGTGACCCTAGTTTTGAAAACTTGACTGGACAAAAACTTGACCATGAAAAAACATGGTCACATCCATCAATCAGACAGTCAAGTGACCCTAGTTTTGGAAACTTGACTGGAGAAAAGAAAATGGCATTTTTAGCAGTGGATAGGCTGAATCTGACTAGTTGCTTTCTAACTTCCAAGTTCTTGAGATTCTGGTCTGATTTACACTGTGACTGTTAAAAGGCCGTAAGTATTGCCAGTCTTCTCATTCCTTTCAAAGTATACTTGGGAGATGCTTGAAGTACCTCCTCATGGTACATTGGGACTGTTTAATTTCTGCCACCCCTTGGATGTCGTTAGACCTACCATCATGCATTACAACATGATACTAGATTCTAGGATTCTAGCACTACTCCTCAGTAAACAGGCCCTTTTTTGTCTGAGCTCTGTTTGAACTCATGCAGTCTGACTTCATGAAAATGAAAGAGATATATCTGAATGCTATATCTGGCATGCCCTTTCATTTTTGATTATTGTGTCTTAACCACTTAGGCTTGTACATATGTACCAAAAACCCATTTGATGTAATGGTTGATTTGTATTCTCTGCTATCAAATATATTACAAATGGCTTAGTGATATAATTAAATTTCAGCATTAAGAGCAATATAATAAAAATTTAGCATAAATTTTAGCTCTGGAATTTTCATCTTGACTTTTTGAATGGTATTAATGCTTGATGATTTTGGAAAACTTGCATACATTCTTGAAGGAAATGAGAATGTCTCAATATATAGTATTTAAAATGTAACCTTACTTGAAAAAACGAAGAAATTTCTATTAAAGCAGATGTCCTATTTGAAAAAATAGAGCTGTAAGTGTATTTGCTTTATTACTTCGAACTTGTGAGTGAACTCTTATGTCTATTTAATTCTGAATCTGAATTCTCTTTGAATTCAAAATTTCACTTTATAAATGCTTTGTTTATCTGTTCATACATTTTTAATGGTATATCCAGGTTTTATATTAAGTATATATTTATTTTACATTAAGAAAATAATCTATACATTATTGAAATGACATACTTGTTATTGCAGAATAATGTCCTTTCATCTGACTTGATGTGACAGTTTTAACATTATCTACTTATTTTCCCATTCCTATTTTTTTCCTTGTTTTATTTGGGGGAGGTGGTGGTTTTCTTTTCTTTTTTTGTTGGTATTTTACTCTGGCAATCTGATGAACTGAAAAATTGTCAAAAATAAAGTTTGATGTGAGTTTGGGCTAAAATAGTTTTTGATATGTATGTGTTATAACTCCCAATGCACTTATCTGTTTTTATCATTACTATGTCAGATTGATGAAATAACACATAATGGAGGCACGTTGATTGTATTTTTTTGTGTGTGTGAAGTTACAAATATGGGCTGCTGGTGCAGTTGTGAGCAGACACAGAGTTTGGCAGTGAGAGAATTACTGGAGGAGGGCTGGGTAGGATATACCATGAATGGGCCTTGACATCTTGAATTGGTCATGAGGTCATTTCTCACTAGCAGGGACTGCCCACTTGCTAGCATTTGTCAAAAGAAAAATGCCAAGAAAAGAAGTTCCCATAAAGGGAACATGATGTGTCTGGAAAGGGAAAAGAAAACTTTGTGGTGCCCTTGTTGTTATTATTGTCTAAGACTAGTACGATTGAAATTTCAGGAAGTGGCACTTTCATTCCTTTCCCCATCCCTTTCCTTTCCCTCTATTCTGCTTTCCCTTTCCCTTTCCCTTTCCCTTTCCCTTTCCCTTTCCCTTTCCCTTTCCCCTCCCCTCTCCCTCCTTTCCTTTCCTTTCCTTTCCTTTCCTTTCCTTTCCTTTCCTTTCCTTTCCTTTCCTTTCCTTTCCTTTCCTTTCCTTTCCTTTCCTTTCCTTTCCT
>VXBB01010857.1:46860-59659 GCA_013399915.1 Illadopsis cleaveri | reverse complement strand
TTCTTTATGGTCAGTTCAGTTCTTCAGTGTTTATTTGTAATACCTTTTGGAAATTGCTGAAATTATGTTATCAGAAACCTATGAAAACAAATAAAAGCGCTTTTTTAAAACTTATTAAATTCTTAATATGGAATAATCAGATTTGTGAAGGACCTAGTATATAACCCAAATTAAATTCTAATACAAAAAAGGTTAAGGTGCCTTGATGGTTAAAGGAAAAAATATTTGTAGTTAAATGCCTTCTCCTTCTTTAAGAGTGGCCAATGAACTCAATTTTAAATTAACTCAATTTTAAATTTTAATTTGCTGAACTATACATTGATTTTTATTATTAAAAAAGAGAAGTGCAAGACAAACTGATATTGCTCTAAACAGTACTATTTTGCCTGAACCTTCATTGGTTACTTTCTTTCTGAGTTATCTGTGGTATACCTTGGGGTAAAATTACATTGTGAAATTGCAGACTGTCTAAGAATATTGTATTATTGTTCATGGTTCTGTTTGTTATTTGTGGTTATTTCAAACAATGCATATTATTTCCCACAGTAAGGATGATTAGTCCGTGTTTTCTATTGTTAATGGAGAATGCTGATGCATACCTGCCAGATCATTCACTCTTTCTGTATCTCTGAACAGGATTTTGAGACATAGAGGACACTTTGGGAATGTCTCATTAACCTGGCAACTGTTTCGTAATGATTCTACACTGAAGCCAGGAGAAGAGTTCTCTGAAACTTATGGGACTGTGTACTTCATGGATGGTGAAGGATCAAAGCTGATAGTGATCCATGCTGTTTCAGATAAAATTCCTGAATTCAATGAATTTTACATTCTAAAGTTGGTGAACATTTCAGGTATTGTCTTCCATATAACCATTCCCTTCCTATCCGGTAGAAAGTAATTAAATTTAATCAATCAGAAATAAAACAGTCCTGGAAAGAGCTTTGCCTTGATGCTTATGTCATCCTTTACTTTTCTGGTGAGATTTTAGGTTTTATTTTTCATTCATTCTTTAATTTAGGTATATGAGCGCAGTTTTGGAATCTGGCCTTTAGGAAAGATGCCTCTTGGTGATTTCAGATATATAGAGCTTTGTGTAGAGCTGAAAAAATGAAGGTATTAAAGGTTGTGGGTATCTACCATGATGGAGATTGCCTGGTTTGTTTGCTTTTTTCTAGAAATTTCTGTAAAATACAAATAGTTACCACTTTGTATCACTTAAATTACAACAGCTACAGGCCTGCTACTGAGTAGAGTTCCAAATCTTTCCACCTCAGTACTATTTATGGTCTTCTGTGCCGAGATACAGCTGAAAATATGTTGACATTTCCATAAGTGAAATCCGTATGCATGTATAGATTTCTTACTTAGTGATTCATGGAGGCTGTACAGTCACATCAAGATCTTCTTACTGTGGACAAGTGAGGTGACTAATGGCAGGACTTAGGAGCAGTTTTAACACACAACTGGTTACTGATTTTGTAGGGTAATCTCTGCTTATTTGGTGACAATGAACCAAATGTTGCCATTTCATATTTGTTTAAATCTTGAAGTACAATGAGAAATTAATTTGACCCCATGTTTTTCAAATGAAACAAAGGCAACCTACCTCATTATTAATTCAGGAAATCTGAGCTAATCTTATTTTAACTGAAAGACTGTTATATTGTGCAAGTGAAAAATAACATGGCTTGTTTTCTATGAAAATGCTCTCTGTAGTGTTTTAAAACCAATACAGTTAATTTATGTTAATCTTACACTTGAAGAAGTTTTTATGAGTTCAGAGACTCTTTAAAGAAGATTTAGGCCTATTTAAAAAGATATTTTGTTTAAACATTTTAAAATACTTATTAACTTTTTTCAGACCATTAACCTTTTCTCTTAACTTCCATTATATAGGTGGGTCTCCTGGTCCTGGTGGGCAGTTATCTGAAACAAACCTTGCTGTCACTGTGATGATCCCTTTCAATGATGACCCTTTTGGAGTCTTCGTTATAGATCCAGAGGGCCAGGACAGAGAGATAGCAGAAGATGTTCTTTCTGAAGATGATCTTTCCTATATTACAGACTTCACCATCTGGAGACAACAAGGCACTTTTGGTGTTGTCCGTTTAGGTTGGGAAATACTGTCCAATACGTTTCAAGCTGGATTACCATCAATGGTAGACTTCTTGCTGCTGGGGTCATTTCCCAGTTCAGTACAATCTCAGCCGCACATGAGACGCCATCATAGTGGAACAGATGCTTTGTATTTCAGTGGAAAAGAGGATGCATTTGGAATTATTGGTCTGGAATACCCATACGATGGAAATACTGCAGTAACTAATTTTACATTTTCAGCATGGTTAATTCCTAATATCAATACTGATGGTTATATAGTTGAAAAGGATGATGGTAATGGGACCTTATATTATGGTGTGAAAATCCAAACAAATGATTCTCATGTTTCTGTAGTTCTTCATTATACAGCATTGGGATCCAATATGACATACATAGCTAAAGCAGCAGTCCTGAAATATCTGGATGAAAGTACTTGGGTTCATGTTATGATTACTCTGGATGAAAGTATAATTGAATTTTACATGGATGGAATTCCAGTTCTAGGAGGAATTAAGAGCCTTAAAGGAGAAGCAATTGCTGATGGTGAGCCAACAGATTGTATTATTTTTCTTCACATGTGAAGTTCTGCAAAATACAGAAGTGTCTAGCTCCTTGAAAGATGTATGCAAGATTCTGAAATTATTATATGTGATCAGTAGTTAAAAGCAATTCATAGAAAGTTCTAGGGATTTTCAAAAAAACAGATAGATGAAAATAAGAGCTGGGAAGTTTTCAAAAAGCATCAGAACTGTAAGAGAGCTTGGATTGCAATAATTTGGAAAGAATAATTAATAATTATTTTTCTATATGTATGCTGATCATGTATACATATAGTTATATATATTTATAATTAATAATTTTCATTAGATTTACGGTACTGTGGCTAACAAAGAATTTTTCCTCTTGATTTCTGAAAAAAAATGCAATAATGTTTTTGATTCTAGTTGTGTGTTATGTTACAGCTAAAGCAATATTTTGTAAGCAATAGAATTTTTCAAGGATTAAATTTACTTAAGCATGTATTTACATGGTATATGAAAATTTTGCCCATATGTTTGATGGTGTTCCAAATAACATCAGCATGTGTAGTTCAGTTCCTCTAACTCGATATTTCCAGATGTGACCTAGTCATATGTAATCATTATGGAGTTTTACACTCCATAGCATAGCAGTGAGCATCACAATAATTCCTTTTTAAAGTCAGATATTGTATGGTGGGAATACATTTACATTTACTTTTTCTTTTGCAGTTCCTCATTCTTCCATGTGCTTTTTTTTTTCCACAGTAGTAATCTCCATCCTTTTCCTTTCTTTCTCTCCCCATCGGTTTCACAGGTTTTCTTTCATGGGGTTAGACAGTGAATGATTATCAAATTCTTGTATACAATCTCCTCTGTAATCAGAGAAGGAAAATTAAAAAAACATGCAGTGACGGTAAATGCCTATGCACCTACATGCATATATGTGCACAAACTTAAAGCGAGCATGAAGAGGAGAGGTCATTAATTCTCAAGTGTAGGATTTTATTTCTGCCTTTAATTCCCTGGCAGTTGAAGTCTAAGAAATTTAGCCTCTGTAAAAAAGTAGTTCCTCTGCAACAAAGTAGTGCCCCTGCCATTAATAACTGCCATCAGATGCGAAATACGGTAGCTTAGAAAGGATTTTTTTCCTTAGTTTCTAAAACACAGATGTGTGAAATGCAGTAAGCCCTTTGTTGCTAGAAGGATACGTCTGAGTTATTGCAAATTTTCCGTGTTAGTGGAGATGACATGTGCTCTGTCTGGAGATAGTACAAGTATAAGCTAAGGATTTAATCTCTCACCATTTAATGTTGGATACTACAGTGAGCACTCTAGTCTGGTTTTCTCACCATCCTCTGCCTTGTCTCTTGGGACCATTAGCAGTTGTTGTGGTTGCTTGTATGTAGAAGCGACATTCCGTGGCACATCTCCTTCCAAAATCAGAAAACAGCTGAAGGTATATATTCTGTATGTTTCAGAGTGATAGAAATGAGTATGAGCTATCAGTTTAGCACATTTGTGAAAGAGGGAACTGTCATCTTCTGACTTGCTGAGTAGGATAATTGTTTGGAGAGAAAGAAATGTTGAAGCAGTTGTAAAAAGTGCTTGGAACCTGGTCTACATTTCTTAAGCCCCTCTTCCAGTGCATTAGGGTACAAGCATGTCCAGTGTGGCTAATACTCTGATCATCAGAATGGATTCACTGGCCTAGCAGAGGATACATTAAATATACAAAGATACAAAATGGGTAAAGCACGTGTTTGGAAAAACAAAAGTGAGATGAGCTGCAGCTAGGCTCTGAAAATTTTTAGTGGAAAGAGAAGTTTCCAAGATTCATTAAGATAAGGGATGATGACAATGTGCAGATAGAATTAGTAGGATGAAAAATATGAGTAGTCTAGGAAGGGATTATTTGACCTGTAATGATCTACTGCCGCACTGAGATAAGGCTTCAGGAGCCTCCCAGTCTACATTTCACAATCAATATGATTACTAACCCAGGGACAGTAAACAATTTACAATAGATCTTTTAATAATTACATATATTAGCTATTTTGAAAAAAAAAACAAAACAACAAAACATAACATGAGAAAAATTCTAATTTTCTGCTCAGGTCCAGGAATAGTGAGAATTGGAGCAGGAATCAATGGCAACAGCAGGTACACGGGTTTAATGCAGGATGTAAGGCTTTATGAGAGAAAACTGACACAAGCAGAGATCTATGAACTCCATGCAACTCCTGCAAAGAGTGACGTACACCCTGTCTCTGGGTATTTGGAGTATCGGCAAGGAGAAACCAATAAATCATTCATTGTGTCTGCAAAGGATGACAAAGAGGAAGAAGGAGAGGAGTTATTCATCCTGAAGCTTATTTCTGTGTGTGGTGGAGCTCGAATTTCACAAGAAAACACAACAGCAAGATTAAGAATACAGAAAAGTGATAATGCTAATGGTTTATTTGGCTTCACTGGAGCATGTATTCCTGAGGTAAGATGCTCATAAGGAAAACTACAGGAGAAATTTTAGACACAGTTGAACTGGCAAGCCTAACTAACCTTTGAAGGGTCTTGATTCCACTTTTTAAATTTTTGTAGTTAAGCAAAGTTTTCTACAATTTGGAATTGTGTAAGTTCTGTTTATACAGCCTCAGTCACACTTGCATTTGCAATATAATTTTTTTTTTTAAATCCTCCCAAATTATTTTTTAGTAAGAAATTTTTTTTTGTTACATACATTGAAGACTAAGGCTTAAAATTTCCTAGAATCATTTTTATCCTGTACTTCTGTAACTTCTGAGACTGTAATCTGATGCCGTCTTGGAGAGAGTTCATTTTCTTCTTAGTATCTGGTTCAGTTCTGTGTTTTGGATTCAGGATGAGAATAATGTTGATATCACAAGGATGGTTTGCTGCTGCGAAGTAGGGCTTCGCCTGATTCAAAGACTTTTCTGTGTCTCATGCTCTGCCAGTGAGGAGCTGCACAGAAATCTGGGAAGGAGCGTGTCCAGGACAGCTGACCTGAATTGGCCAAAAGAACGTTCCATGCCATAGAATAACATGTCCAATGTATAAACTGAGGGAGTTACCTGGAAGGCATTTGGTCATTGTTTGGAAATGAGCTGGGTATTGGTCAGCAAGTACTGAGTGATTGTGCTGTGCAGCACTTCTTTCTCCTGGGTTCTGTTCCAGTCTCTCCCTCCCTTATAACTGAATCATCATCATTAACATCATCATATTTGATACGAATTCACTTGATACTGGCTGGAAGTTGCTGGTTTTAAACATTACATTTTCTGTGGTGGTGACCACCATATATGCAATGTATAAACTTGAATCTTTTTTGAGAGGATTGAAATAAACATAATTAATTGTTAGGGTTTTAATCATTATGAGGGGAAAAAAACATGATACACATTTCTATTATTATTATATTATTTTGGACAAAAAATTGTAATGCTTTCCAATTTGGGAACTCTCAAGACCTCTTAAGTACATGCTTTCTAACACAAGTCCTTATGTTGTGTTTGAAGGCAACCATCTTGCCTGACTGATGCTAGTTGTCAGTTCGATTCAGTTTGCCTCCCAGGTGCCTGCCATCTGCTACCATAATAGATTCCTTCAGTTTCGAATGCCACTGATAATTCTATGACACCACAGACCAGCAACCGATAATGAAGCAAAATTAAAAATTTATGAGGCATGTTAATTGTTTCACCTTTATCTTATAGCATTGTTTTATCAGTAGTTTAATTTCATTATTTGTATCTGTCGGTATCTGTCTGTTAAGCAGCTGAAGGTGCATTCAGTATCTGCAGAGTGTTATACAGCAGCCCTGAAATTTATCTAATGCTTAAGATAGCTTTAGTCATTCTGATAGCTTTCAAATAAGATTATTTTATATTTTATCTTGATTATCATAATTTTTTTATTATACTTGGCCAGTATCAATACCTGATTTATTCCAAATGTGTGAAATCGTTGCTGCTGAAGGCATGTTCTTTGTAAAGACAGAATTGCAAAGAGTACTGTAGCACAAAGAGTTTTTCAGTTTTTCCTGGATGATAATAGTGTTGTTTAATCTAAATGTATCTATTTTTCCCCATAGTCTTTTTAGTCATGGAAAGGAGGAATCCAGACCTTTCTTAAAATTAAAATAATTGACATTAATATAAAACAGTATAGTCTTTTGCTTTTGATATACACATTTCAAACATATTTATTCTGGTTTTGTGTCCAAAAAAACCTAACAGGGTATGGTTACTAGCTGACCTCAGGGAGATGCTAGAAGCTATTGCAATTTCCATTAAGATTGTTTTGCCCACCATCAAGATCAGTTTCAGCTTCCTATCACTCCAAAAGTGCTGAAAGTAACATGACAACAATAAAAAAACTGCTGAACATTTGAATGGCATTAGAGAATTCAACCTTTTACATTTATTCCTTTGATGTACTTTGATCATAACAAATATGTCAATTTCTTGCTTTCTTCCAGGCTGCCGATGAGGGTTCCACTATATCCTGTGTTGTGGAGCGTACCAGGGGAGCCCTAGACTTTGTGTATATAAATTACATTATCTCACAGGTTGATTCCAGGGGCATTAATTACTCTGTTAGCGATTTTTCTAACAGCAGTGGCACTATCACATTCCTTCCTTGGCAGAGATCAGAGGTAAACCCTACCTTCCTATTAACTATTCATCCTGTCCTTTGCAAACCTGCTGGAAAACACCTTTTGAGGATGCTTGACTGGTTTTCATGTTAAAGATTCTTTCCTTCACATGGCTTTTATTACATTTTGCAGGGTTTTTTTCATCTTTGACATCTAACGAGTATAGATAGGATAGATGCCTATATATCTGTGTACATCTCACTTCATGCATTACTGTGCATGCATGGATGCTTAAATGCCCATAAATGCACATTTAATGCACATAAGATATGTTTACATATATAAGATATATGTATATCTATACGTATACTTCATGTATAGGTAGTCTTGGGCTTGAATAGTGGATTCAGTGACTTTTGAAATGGGAATATGATCAGGTTTTGATCTGAGTTTTGGAGATCAGTTTTATCTCCACAACAATTAAATAGATAGCAGTCAACTTCACAGCTGTAATCGAATGTCTTGCAACTGTTAGGCACATTCTGTCTCTTTTGATTAGTCTGTTTCTGTGAATTTGACCCCAACCCACAGCATGGGAATTTCATATTTAATTTAAGAAGTGTGGAACCACAATACTGTAGGAAGTTCATATGTGTTTTCTATTAGTATTTTTTAAATAGAAAGGGTGGATTGATACTAGAAAATACTGTCTTTAATTTCACTTCTATAATTCTGCTGAAGTCAGTAGGGACTGAGTGAAACCTACTGACATAGTTTGAAGACCCCAGTGACTCACTTAGAACTGTGGATCTCATCTCAGTTAAACCATTTAGCTGATTACAGCTTGGCAAAAGCTTGTGATTTTGAAAAATAGTATGCTCCTGGCAGTTTATTCAGCTTTAATTTGGCACTGAAATGTATTATTGCATTACATACAGTCATTTAAAGTTAAATTTGCCAAGCTTTTCCAGTCTGGCAGCATGGATGAGGCCTGACCTATTTTATAAAGTCGCAGAAGTGGTGAACCCTCTTCTTCCATTGCTATGTGGTCCAATATACAGTCTGCATAGAGAGGGCCTAATGGCCCTAAAAACAGCTTGGGAGCAGTTGCTCATCTGATGAAAAATCTTAAGAGAATATATCCACTGACATTTTAAAATTATTCATTCCCATGACTTTAAATATGATCAGCTACCTGAACGTTTTCTCCTATATATTTGTCAAATCTTATCACAATATATAGAAAGTTGGAATTGTCTGAGATTAATATAATAGCCTGTGCAGAGCAGATTATGTTACACGGTAGTATGATCTGTAACCTCAAGTGTCAGGTGGCATTAAAAGCTCACTTTACTTGCTCTCTAAATTAGATTAATCGCTGTAGTGTCTCTGACAGCTTGGTAAAGATGTTTTTGGAATTGGTATTCTGAACTTATTATCATCAGGTTAAATTACATGGAGGGCAAAAATGTTCTCTACATTACATTCTGAACTCACAGCAGATACACTAATTGACTAAAAACTTAACTGTTTAAAGGGTCATAAAACTCCTAAGGGATATATGTTGCATAGTTTGATTTCTCCATGATTTGGTCCTTCTCTAGGTCTTAAATTTGCATGTTATTGATGATGACATTCCGGAGCTAAATGAATATTTCCGTGTGACATTAGTCTCTGCAGTGTCTGGAGATGGAAAACTAGGTTCAACTCCTACCAGTGGAGCAAGTATAGATCCAGAAAAGGAAACTACTGATATCAGCATTAAAGCCAGTGACCACCCATATGGTAACAATGTTGAAGATGATACAGTCTTATTGCAGATTTATGTATACTTCTAGCTCAAGAGGTAAAAATTTGCCTACCCTCGATAGATGAGGAAGCAATTACACTTTATCTAACTTGAGATTAATTCATAATTTTTATACAAGAATGAAAGTCAAATTACTTACTCCTGAGAATACTACAAAAAAGGCATTAAAGCTGTCTGGACCAAACATGTGATCATCCCCTTTTGCAAGAAAACCAAATTGCATGTTGCTGATTTTATGCCAATTTTTGTGAAATGAGAATTTGTAACAGAGAGAGACATTTAAGCATATCTATTATTATACCAATAAGTACCCAATATTATGATATTTGGGTTCTTTTGGGAAGAGTTGAATTCATTCTTGTGATATGGTTTTTTTAGACTGAAATGAATGTCAGTGAGAGAGAAAATGGTACATAGCACATTCCTGTAAATAACATGTTGAATCCTAAAGGCATACTAATATTTTTAAAATTTCATAAACATTAAATGTAGATATAAATATTTTTGTTTAATTTTTTTGTTATTATAATTTGAATTTGGTATGAGAAGCCATGTAAATAGCAAATTTTGTCTTTCAGGTCTACTGCAGTTCTCGGTAGGACCACCTCCTCAGCCCAGTGATGAAATGATTCTGCCAGCCTCTGCTGTGCCCCATATCACTGTTAAAGAAGAAGCTGGACACATCCAATTATTGGTAGTTCGCGCACAAGGGCTTCTTGGAACAGTTCTTATGGAATACAGGACAGTGCCACTTACAGCTTTTAGTCCTAAAGATTATCAGGTATGGCCATTGCCAAGGTGTGTAATTACTTTAGAATTTAATTAGAGCTGTTTGTCCTGAAAGTAGTCATCAGTTTGAATATTTTAGCTCAGCTGTAATGCTTTTCACAGAAACAATTTGTTTTATTATGGTGCTATGATAGATAGATGCATTGTACTCACTATAAAAATAAAAATCACTGTGTGCCTTTTGCGTCCTTTCAGTGTGGTGTGTTGTGTTTCCAAGGAAAAGCCTCTGGGCTTGATTTTGATCTCCTTAAGAAAAATTGTCAATGCAGCAAGAAGGGATATTTCCTATTGTTTCTAAGTATATCAGACTTTATATGACCGTACAGGTGCATATGCAAGTGTGATTGTATTTGTACATACTAGGATTTGTGCATATTCCGCAACATAGCTTATAAGTATCTGTTTGCTTGTCTGACTGCTGTTTGTGCAGAAAAATGTAGATAAATGAGGATACTCATAATTCGATGAATTTAGATTGCTATTTGTTATAACAAAGACTCAGCAGATTTTTTAAAGTTAAAGAAAAGTAGATTTTTTGATAAAAACAAAAAGAATTGAGGTTGTATTTCATTTTACATTTGGATGAAAACAGTAAACTTGAACAAACTGTGAGGACCTGTCATATTTCAGGCTGTTTGGGGCTCAATGGAATTTCAGCCCGGAGAAAGATACAAGTACATTACTGTTAACATCACTGACAATTCTATTCCTGAACTAGAAAAAACTTTTAAAGTGGAGCTGTTGAACCCAGAGGGAGGAGGTAAGGCACATAAATTAATCCACTAGTTGTATTTTCGTGATCTTTATTCATCCCTTAAAATCTAACCTTATGAACTATTTCCATGTTATTTCTGAAGGCACACCCTCCCCACAGCAGCAATTCTTTTTAGGAAAAAAGTGTCCTTCAGATGTTTTGTTAATCACTGCTGCAAATGACCAGATCTCAAAGAAAGTATATTACTACCATGCATTCAAAGGCAATTGTTGCTTTTTAAATTACATAATTCCATCATTGGTAGAGAGAATTATTTTTTTTTTTTTTTTTAAGTTGTCAATATTTAAGGTTTAACAGCCAAAGGTGTGCTTTTAATCTACCTCTTGAGTGAAATTGGAGAAATTGCAATAATCTGGCTCATAACTAATTCAAATGGATTACAGCATTAGAGAGTTGTGGGTTTTGAGATGCATGCAGAGTTTAACTGAGTTGGAGAACTAGCTAGAAGCTAGTGTCTCCTGCTGTGAGATGTTAGTCTCACAACTGTTGGCAAGCATCAGTGCTCCTGCCATGTAAAATCACTTTTGCTTTACAGAATTTGTTTCCATCGCAAAATGTTTTTAAGGGAGATTCCTCCTGATTTGAGGAAAAGAAATAATTCAAAATATTATGAGCCATAAAGTGCCTTTTTATCTGATATTATTTTTCTAAGCAATTCAGAATTGCAAGTGTGATGCCTTCTGGAAAGTTGGATCATATTAACATGAATTTCTGTGCTGCAATGTGGCGCTGTGGTGCTATGCTAGGATTATTTTGATAAATGTTTCAGAGCTTTCATGCATATGGAATTTTTGGTCAAGTAATTTCAGTTAAATGAACTTTCCTCTGACTTTTTTGGTTGGAAAACTTACAGCCAACTTTGGTAATTTACTAGAGGCAGATACCTTCTGAATATAATCTTTTTGAGCTTTCCAACACCACTGCAAGTACAAAACTTAGGGTAAAGGCTCCATCAGTTAAGCTGCCAATTTTTTTCAACTTTCTGACACAAGTATTTGATTTGTGAGAAAATACTACAATAAGAGAATTTAACAAGGTTGAGCTACTGCTTCCCTCTCCCCCTGCCCCATTTCTAATTTCGCCATTAGGATTGAGAAGAAGGGAACGCAGAAGGAAAGGAAAAAAAAAAAAGAAAGATAAAAGAAAGTTGTATCGGTTTTCTTTCCTTTTGACTTCCTTTTGCTGTTTCCAATGCAATAAATTAAACAAGAGTTAACACATTCAATACTTTTTCTAGCTTTTAGCAGAAGTTCTGTATACTTGTATTTTGAAAATTGACACTTTCCTAGAATACATCTCTGTCTTTTTGTGTTGTCCAGAAATGTTTAAATTACTTTCTGCTTTCCCTTTATTTATAAATGTATATATGTGTATATATCTGTATGTCTGTCATCTTAAAGTTGCTGAGATCTTTAGAAATGATGGAAGTGGTAGTGGTGATGGAAACATGGATTTCTTCCTTTCAACTGTCCCTCAACATGGTAAGCTCTTTTGATTAATCCTATATTTTATTTATAATTGTGATAGCTATCATAAATTACTATGCTTGATACAACTTCCTTTGCGCGCAGTAAGAGGTTATTAATTTAGATTTAACATAAAGTTTTATCGAAAAAATTCTTTTCAATTTGAATTTAGGTGTAATTTCACTATCAGTCAGTGTTTAATGTAAAGCAGAGAACAACCGGTTCTTGTATAATCAAAACTATATTGTTGTAAAGCACAATATAGTAATTGCACAATTAAAATTTACAAAATTATCTTTGTCTGAACATTTTCAAATTTTCCTGGGAGAAAAAAGCAAAGGCTTTTTTCTTTTTAAATTGAAGGCAATTTTAAAACTACCTGATTGTATGCTTTGATACATTCTATGTATAATTTTGATCCCTTCATGGCAAAAATACTCTTATAGAAAAGTAAATTGTGTTAGATTTTTTAACAAAATAATTTGATTTTTTTTCAATTTTCCTCTTTCATTTCTTCACGTTTCTACTTATGTCATGATATGCAGAAAACATGATAATTGAATATTGAAAACAAATGAAGAAATAGCATAGAATGTATGGGAAAACCCTATGCATGTAGGACTATAAATTAAAACCTGCAGATGTACAAGTGTTGTATAAGCACCCATATTTTTTCTTTTTACATTTTTTCCTTATTTTTTCCTTTTTTTTTCCTTCTGTCTTTGTTTA
>VXBB01010857.1:12253-24717 GCA_013399915.1 Illadopsis cleaveri | reverse complement strand
TATGTTTTCCTTAATTCTTAGAATAAACTGAGTTGTGGGAGTGCAAAAAAATTGAATATGCTTTTCTGTAGATATTTGTCTCTTTGTAATAGTTCAGGTAAACTGAAGGCAATATAATGGGTATAAAATATGATGTATGTATGGGACCATTTATTTATATGTGTTCAGTATGTAGCTGAAAGACAAACTTTGACATGAAGTCACAATTTACTACTGCAAATAATTACAGTGGAATTAAAAATGCCATTCCTTTATGTGGCCAGAACTGAAGAGAGAACGCTGCAACAAAGGCAAAAGTTAAACAGCTTTCACAGTTTTAGAAATTAAAAATTACTTATTTTTCTGGCAGTATTAATACCACTGCCTCTGTACTGTCCCCACAAGAATATCATCTGGACAATGAGCTATATTAAGTGGGTCAATAATAGGTTAGCATGTTATGGTTAGGGGAGTAGAATCTGAAACAAACTTTTCTAGAAACCCTGGTTTTCAGTTTCTGAACCTAAAATGCATTTGGCACCTCAGTGATGGCCAGTTTAACAGATCTGTGAGAAGTAGGGATTAAAAGATTTCTCAGTACAGTCTTTAAATATGGTTTATTGCAGAAGTAAATAGAGATCTAAAATGTTGTAAGCTCTATTTTAGTTCCAGATCTGTCATTACTAAATAATTTTTTCTAAGGCAAATCTACATGTACTACTGTAACTTTTACCACTTTGGGTAATGAGGAGAATGACAGTGAAAACACACACAGTTCTCTGCTGATATGAGACCACCTTGAGACAATCCTTTTCTTATCCACCATGGTGCAATAGAGGGAATAAGGCATCAAGAAGAGAGTATTTAAAATATTCCTCTATTGCCTTTTTTTCCTTCTTTGATTCCAGTACCAGAAGTGTAACTACCCTGTTGCCCATGAATTAGTTCAGTTGACAACTAAAGTGAAGTAAACCCAACTTGACTGAGCTGCATTAGGGGATCAGGTAGTTGTATGGGGACCTGTGAATTACCAAGGAATGTGTGGAGTAAGTACAAAACAGAAGTATGAAAAAGGATCAAAACCTGTTGCATTTTAGAGAATAATATGATAAGAGGAAAGAGGGGAAGGGAAAAATAAAAAGAAAGTGGATATGCTCATGTTGGTGTTGGTCTAATGGAGGTCACCAGAGGGATTACTTTAGAACCCCAGCCTGAGCTGTCCATGCCTTACTCCGGCCTTCTCCAGTTTCAAGAGCTGCTGTTGTGCTGCCCTGCTGTCCAGAGCTGTACAGAGAAAGAACAGAAATAACAGCATGGCCTGAGTAGCATTGCCATTGTTAGCTGTCAAGTCTCAGCAGCTTTCTATGTTTGTTTCTTGTCAGACACTGCATATTTCTGCAATCCTGGATGAAGAACCAGAATTGGATGAGCACTTTATTGTCACCCTGTTCAATCCAACTGGAGGAGCCAGACTAGGCACCAGAGTGCAAACTATGATTACGATATTACAGAACCAGGCTCCACTGGGGCTTTTCAGCATCTATCCAGTTACAAATAGGTACTGAATCCTGATTCAATTAAAAACAAGTTTTTCATATTCCATAGAGATGGTTTCCCTTAAAAAAAATTTAGTAATCCAATTGTAATTTTTTTTTATTTTATAAAGTACACTGTCAAATATTATTACTGCTATACAGAAGAATAGAAAAACACTTAAAATGGACTATTCACCATTAGAAATGTTGATTTCTCTATGCATCTTTCCTTGAAACAGTACTTCATTAGTCCCTAAAATTTCACTAATAGTAATTGATATTAAGAATTCCAAACCATAGACCAGTGCCCTGGAAATCAGAAATTTTCTAATTTACCTATTCATTTAAGCTTGTGTAGGATACACCCTCACTCAAGGCTGTTTTTCACAACCAAATGAGCCATCTTACTTGGACAGGCTCAAGAAGTGGCCCTTGCGTATCTCATGAGGTTTAGCAAGACCAAGTTCAATAGAGCTCTGAGCAATCTGGACTAGTGGAGGATGTCCCTGCTTATGGCAGGAGGGTTGGAACAAGATGATCTTTAAGGTTTTTTGCAACCCAAACCGTTCTATGATCATATGAGTCTGTGATATGGAATGATGTTTTTAGAAATCATTCCGCTTTATCCATACAATTGGTGTGTTAAATTTCAGACTGTTTTAAGATTTTGTTGAATTTCCCACGATTTTGTCAAGGTCTTGTGTGAGGAAACATTGGGCAAGCTTAATAAGTATTAGTATCACAGAGCAAACCCAGTATTTTCTTTTTATTGCATATTCTGTGCTGAAAGTTTACAGTAAGAATCCTAGTCTTATACCATAAAAATAATACTTCTTAAATTTTATTTTCACAATTCTCTAATTTAGGACAAATATCTTCACAGTTGAAGAAGCAAACACTACAGTTTATTTCAAAGTTTCACGGAGTAATGGGCTCAACGTGTCTGTGAGTGTTGAGTGGGAGACACTGTCGGATACCGCATTTGGCATCAGTAGGTTTACTTTATTGAGAGCATCCATTGCTATTTTCAGAGTGGAGATAGCTACAGAGTAACCAAACATGCAGGAGATACAACTTTGGAGTGAAAATTCACTTATAATATTCCTATGATATCAAAATTCATCAACCTTGGGATTCATCAAATCTTGTGTGCTTAAGAGTCATTGTCATCAGCCACTGCTGCCAGAGTTTCAACAATCTGCATTGCTCTTCCTGTTGCTTATATATTTTCACAAGGCCTTTGATTTATAAAATCTGTTCTTTACTGTCTGTGATTCTGGATTTTTCTAACATAATATAAAAGACAACATTTTCTGTAAGTGTTGAATGACTAGGCAGTTTAAGAATCTTAGTGCCATGACTACTTCTTGTGATGACAGAGAGAATGAGGACAAACACGTTTTTAGTTTGTCACTTTTTTATTTTTTCCTGTCTAGTTAATTTTCTCACTACCTAAATTCCAAACTGAGTCACTCTGAATCACACTCAAATTGCCTATGCATCTCCCATACGTAATAGTAATATATGAGAAATTAATTTATTGTTTAACTCTCAGTACAACCTCAGTGCTATAACATTTCCATGCATTTACATGCACTTATGCCAATGATTTAGAGACAACTCAGAATATAGTTCAGGCATTTACAGCATGGTGCTAAAAATGTCAAGATTGTGGGTTTGACCACTGTATGAGCCATTCACTTAAGAGCTGGACTTGATAATCTTTGTGGGTCCCTTTCAACTCAGAATATTCTGTGATTTCTAGATTTGGTTTTTGCAAATAAATAATGGAAATGGTGTTGTAAAAGACCTTAAATACTTTTTTCTTGTACTGTATTGCAGGGGGTAGTATCAGTGTTCTGTCTGTCTTGCAAAGCTTTATGGAAGAGTCAGCAGCTAGCTGGTGTTTCTTTGCATCAGAAGAAATCTTGTATGGAGTGCTGTTGCGTTCACCTCCATCTCTGTTTTCTACTCTCTACCAGTGGAAAGGAGTTTTTGTTGCCATTGAGGTAAATACTTGCTTACAGACACCACCCATGCTGCTTGGTAAAACCTTGACAGTTCTACTTTTTTGTTCCTCTCTCAGAATTTCAGTATGTGGAATCCTAAAAGCTGTGTGTCTTTCCAAATCCATGCCTCTCCCTACCTTGTGATTACTCATGGAGGAAGCAGTCAGGGAGCTTCCAACAGCAGTGTGTATGCATTCATGCCTGAACACAAACTATTGAAGGTAAATCTGTGTTACAAAATCATTAAATAGTATGGTTAGAAAGGACTTTGTGAGGCCCTTCTCTCCCAGCCATGTTTTGGGAAAAAGCACTCTGTTCTCAGCTAGTTTGGCAACTGAACGCCCTGCATGAGTCAGTTATGTAAGTCATTGTCATGGTTTAGGCCATACAGGATTAATTTTGCAGTAGCCAGGAAGGGGCATGGCTGGAACCCAGAAGTTGTTCTATACCACTTCATGTCATTTTCTGGAGGTGGGGGAAAGAGACCCTCCTGGGGGTTGGGGTGATGTGGGCACAGTTCATGTATTGACAGGTTGTGCATAGTGAGCATTTTCACATGTAAATCTTTGCCTCTCTTGCACCCTCTGCTATTATTATTGTTGTTTTTACTGTTCATTTTCTCATTACTGTTGCTGTTTGCAGTAAATTGTCCTTATCTCAACCCATGATCTTCACCTTTTGTGCTTCCAATTCTCCTCACCATCCCACTGCAGGGGAGGAGAGGAAGAGGCAGCATGGTTTGTAGTGTTTCAGTGGGAGCACTAAATTGAGAAATACCATTCCTAAACCATGACAGTTATTACAGCTTGTGGTCTAATGTTTTTTTATAGTCGTATTTTGAGGGTGAGATAAAATGACCTTGGAAGTGAAGAAAGAAATTGTGGAGAAATGAAGTCATAGAGCATTTTCTCAAAAATGTATGACAAGTAATTTTAATTTTGTAAAATGACCCCACATATATTCTTAAAATTATAAAATTGCATCTATGACAATTTTTGTATGTTATTTTATATATGTTTTATATGTAATTTTACAGTTTTTAAAAAATATATGTGTATATGTATAAACTTGAACTGACTTCCAAATACCATTTTTGCCATATTTTCCTTCTAGCTACAGACCCTTTCTATTTCAAATACCACACTTGTCAAACATTTTGCTGTGGATGAGGAAGACTATTTGGTTTTTGTGAGTGATTCCCCCAGCTTCAGTTCCATCCAGGTTAGAATAACACTCGTCTTCCTTTGCTTTGATGTGGGTAGTTTTGGATAGTTTTCAGTTTGAAATAGGAAGGAAATATGGAAAAAAAGTAAGTATATATTACTGAAAAAATAGTTATGTTTCTATTACAGATTTATAAGACATAAAATTCTAGACTTGTTTAAATGTAACAACCCTCCTTACATTAGCATGTAATTTAGACTTGGTTTGATTATATTGCTACTGTCTTTTCTATTTTGAAATCTATTACATTAAAGAGCTATAGGGATAGAAATAGCTTCTGACCATAAACCTGTTCATCAGAAGAGCGGGAACAGATGTTTGCAGTAAGGTAGTTAGTTACAGTTGCTTATCAATATACTTCCACCATAATGTAGGATCCACCATAGAAATGAGGAATTCCGTTAACTGTAAGTCTTTCCAATTTTTCATCAAATCACGTAATTTCTTATTTCTTAGTGCTTGTTATAAATATATAATAAAATAGATTTTCTATTTTTACAGGTTTTCCAGTGGAATGAAGATATATTTGTGCTGCATCATCAACTTCCACTTTACAGTGCTCTGAGCATTGCCTTGTTTCCCCGTGGAGGCATTATGCACTTAATAGTTTCTTTGTCAAATACCAGCCAGAATGTGGTCTTGTACCAATGGCTGAATAATGAATTTAGGAATCTTCATCAGTTACCAGGAAAAGAAATAAAACATATGGAGGCCTGGACTTCTGGATCTGATGTATATTTATTTGTTGCAAAAGGTATTTAGCAGAAAACAAACACTGAGTTTGCTAAGTATGTGCTGGCTTGTTTGATAGCAAAGACATTTGGAATAAAAAGGAGTTTAGACAGAGATTAAAATATTACTGGAGGTGACAATTTGCTGAAAAGTGTCTTTTCAAAGTAATTTGTGTTTTGTCCTTCAGAAAATGAAATGACTGTGTTTGTTCTCAAATATTTATGAAACTAATGAAATATTTTCCCAAGAACAATAGGAAATAATAACTACATTCATCTAGGTGCTAATTGTACCCTTTCTAAGCTTTTCTGAGCTTTCTTATATGCAAAGATCATTGTTCAGCAAAGAACATTTTTTTACAAGTATGGCACTTTAGACATTGTTTTATGTAGGCATCCCTGTGACTATTTAAAAGTATATTTTGCAGTCTATAGGTTTCTTTGCACTTGAATATTGTCTGCTAGGATTTTTAGTGTTCTTATATGTGAATGTGTGCAGAAAAGTCCTTAAATGAGGTCATGGAATAAATCTAATGGGATATCATGCTATGGAATTATGCAAGTAAAAAGATACAAACACTGATCTCACTTTGTAATTAAAGCTGCTGATCTCTGCCTTTGAAGGGCCACCAGTATGTGATAATTAACAAGCAGCAATATAATGTAGGTTTTGTCATTTTTGTCCTTTATAGAAACTGGAAATTCTGAAATTTTCGTCTGGGAAACAGGGCAGTCTACCTTCAGACACTTTCAGTCTCTTCCAGTCTCTGCTGTAAGAAACATTCATGTTTTCATGCCTCCTTCAGGTTTAGGTAAGATTTTGTTTAGAGTACTGGAATTGAAAAAATATATGAATTCAATTTTCATATTATGTATCAGATTTTTAAGAGATACTTTAACAGTTGTGCTGCCAAGGCCATATCTGGTGTTACAAGAACTTTTAAATATATCACTGAATATTTCTTTTTTTCTCTTCCTTGCTCAATGTAGTTCACATCCTCCTCTCTGGTGAGGACACAACAGCACTGTACTCCTGGAACTCAGAAGGAAACCAGTTCTGTCTGGTGCTGGAAGCCCCATTTGCAGATCATATCACTTCAACTACTGCAAGGTCTCTGAACTCCAGCAAGAGCTTGATTGCTCTTTCCGTAGAGTCCAGCTCCCAGATTTATGAGCTGACAACTATCTCCAAGCAGTCAGATTTTATACCTAGGTAGGTTTTTTGGTCTGTCTCCCAGCTCTTGCATTCCTTTTTCTGTGATTGCCTTTTATTATAGTGGAGACCATTATAGACACCTGTGTGTGCTGCGTTTATTTAACACTAAAGAGAATTTTTCAGAGGTAGCCTTAGGATAACCTGAAGTCAAACTTCTCACAATTTGCTTTAAAATGTAGAATAAATGGACTTGCTGTTAAACTTGATATTGGAGCTTTTATTTAGGATAAATTAAATTACATCACATTAATAAGAAATATCAGTTACTATATATTCTATTGTAATTAAGAGAAAAACCTCCCAACATTAATCCCACAATCTTTAAACCTCATTGACTTACTCAGGAATATAAACAACAATTTCATCATCAAAAATACTCTTTAAATTTTCAGTAATGCTTTCGAAGTTCGTTAATCACATCCTCAGTTTATAATTACTTGATGTGTTTGTTTGTATGCTAGTTCAGGTGAATTGATATTTGAGCCTGGGGACATGGAAGCTGTGATAGCAGTCAATATACTGGATGACATCATCCCAGAGGAAGAAGAATGTTTTCAAGTGTGGCTGAAAAACCCGAAAGGAGGGGCAGAAATTGGCGTTCACAGTTTTGTTAACATAATTATTCCTCCCAATGACAATGCCTTTGGAGTCATTGCATTTGCTCAGGTAAAACTTTTAAGGTAAATCATTAAAATATATTTATATAATTTCTGAATAATGAAACGCAAATATATTAAAATTGCATGTGACGGGATTCTTTTTCTAAAGTCTTACAGTGACCTGAGACAGAAGGGCTTTGACTGCCATTTAGCATTGTTACTTGGTTATATAGATGACAGACAATAGAAACTCAGTCCCAGTCTATCCCTATTGTGGGTTTTTTATTATTTAGAACAACATTAGTTTATCAGTTTCATTTTGCAGCAACCTGAAAAACTAGTTTTCAGATGGCATATATAATATCATCATAGTTTCTACTAATTGGTTAGTCAAGGGAATTAAGTAAAGGTTCTTTTCCTCTATAATAGTTATGCCAGAGGATGTGCCCATCTGCCTGAACAAAATAAAAAATTTGGAGAAAATGTCAGACTGAAGGAGTTGTGATTATTTGGAGTTGTGATTCTTAAATCATCAAATATTGTAGAAGTTATGTAAACAGTACTAAATGCATAATAATGAAGATATAAAACACAGAAGAATCGTCACTGAAATGAAACATTGCATCTGGACTTGTGTGAGGAGAATGAATAGTAGTAAAGTAACAGCAGTAAAAATGTCTGTCTTGAAAATCTACATGTTTGTTATGTGCTTCACATGATTTGGACATAAAATACTGTACTAAAAGAAACTAACAAAAAATTTTGCATTTTTGCCTAGGCTGAAGAGGTCTGACATTTCAAATCCTTATGTTTATGAAATTTGGACCTCTGGAGTATTAGGATATATAAAATTTAATCAATAGACTTGCATTTAGCTGCTTAAGAGCAGATTAATTTATTGATGCCCAATGTCTCTCACCCCTTTGAATACCCTGTTCTCTAAAGAAACTTTTCTTTCTAAGAAAATAATGCTTTGGTTCTGCTGCTGTATGTTTTCCAGAGTTCTTTATTTAAGCAAATTGAAGAACTGGAACAGGACAGCTTGATCACCCTGAATATTGAACGTTTAGTAGGAACATATGGACGAGTTACAGTAGAATGGATCGCTAATGGGAGCATAAGTGATGTATTTCCAGCTTCAGGAATGGTATTTAATAATATCACTGTTGTTGGGAAAGCACTGACTGTATTGTTTCAGACAATAGATAAAGATGTACTGAGTGAGGAGAATAGTACATGTTAGATTACCCCACTTTTCTGTTAATCCCTGTTTCCTGGTCCTTTCCTGTGATTCTAGCAGTTTCTGCTTCTGGCTGGCACATAATACAGTGATATCACTCTAACACTTCTAGAACCTGATATTGCAATGCTGTCCAGGTACTGGGAATGTGTATCTATAGTATCCTATTCCCATCTTCCTTGCTTCCTGCTATGAGATTCAGCTACTATGTCAAACCATTTGCATGGGAATCTGGGAGTGTTTGCTTTTTGTCCTGACCTTCTCAATACAATGGAGGACTTAAGTGGCCCAGCAGAGTATAACAAGTCTCAGTTTTTTATGTTTCTGAGACTTTTCGATTCCCAGCGATATTAAAACCCAGTTTTTTCCTGTGGCCAAAGCTCTTCATATGCCTTAGGACTAGCAGGATCCAGTTTCTGTAAATCGAAGTCCTCCACCTTGTGGCTGTCTATAGCAGACACAAAGCCCAAAGAAAAATGAAGAGAAGAATAAATGAACTGGAAATCAAGGATGCCAAAGCAATCATACTGAAATTGCTAGAGTACTCCTTGAGTGTTCCAGCTACATACCACATGAGTATACTGCATAGCTTTGCAGGCAAGAAGAGCCAGAAAGGTGTATTATTAAGTGAAAATTTCTGGTTTTCCTACACATTATGTGTAGCCTAAGTGTTTATTAGACATATCTGCCTTGTTGAGAAAGACCTAATCAAGTGGCAGGCCCTTTGAATTTTGAAATAAGAATATAAGTAGACAAAGCATGTATCAATCATTTTATCTGACAAAGAAGAAAAAAAGAAGTTGAGTAGCCATTTCTTCACATAGCAATGATTTTAATCGATGTTATATATTCATCCTTCTTTTGATACGGGTATATGTGATGTGCTGACCTTAGCTGTCTAAAAACCCCGAACTAGTTCTTTCTTATTCCCCCATCTCAGCAGGATGAGGAGAAAATAAGGTGAAAAATCTTGAGATAAAGGCTGTGTAATAAGAAAAGAAAAAAACATTGTCTGCCTGGATTTCTCCAAGGTTTTTGATATAGCTTGCCATAGCCTTCTTCTAAATAAACTAATGTGTTATTGCTGTCCCCAGGGAGTGGTGGTAAATAGGTCCTTTTCACATTGATAACCTGTCACAAGTGTGGTCACTCAGGGATCAATATTGGGCCCAACAGTGTTTAATATCTTCATAAGTGATGTGGGTGATGAGATCAGGTGTGCTCTGATGAAGTTTCATAATGACAGCAAACTAAGTGAGGAAGTAGACACTTTGGAGATCCACTCAGCAGGAAGACCTGAGTAAGCTGAAAGATTCATCAGGAAGAAATGTTGTACTATGTAAAACATAATCCAGGAGAGCAGCACCCGCTGCCATCTATCCTGACTGGGGATTAGCTCCAGGGGAAGGGATCTGGGGATCCTGCTGGTTGATAAGCTCAATACAAGTGAACACTGGGGTAATTCACCAGGATGTTTCTGGGTTGCATCAACAAGGCCACTCGCAGCAGAGATAAAGCAGTCATTAGCCCACTTTACTGGGCACTTTTTGGGCTACAGCTGGAATTCTGTGTTCAGTTTTGGTCCCCATTATGAAAAATAGATATGGGCAGGCTCACAGGGGTCCAGAGCTGGCCGCAAATGTGGTCAGAGGACTGGGAAGCCTGTCATATGAGGGAAAGCTGAGAGAAATGTTCAACCTTGAGGGAGAGACCTTATGTTCAGACCATTTTTCAGTATTTAAGAGGTGGCTACAAAGGAGGACATTTACTTTTTACAAGGTGTCACATTGAAAAGACAAGGGATAATGGATGCAAGTTATTCCTGCGGAGATTCTCATTGGACATAAGAGGAAAATTTTTCACCATGAGAACAATCATCCATTGGAATAACTCTCCCAGGAAAGTTGTGGACTTCCCAAAACTGACACTTTAATGATCGAGCTGGACAGGATGCTGGCCATCTTGTTTAGACTGTGGTACTGCTAAGAAAGATTGGGCCAGATAAACCTTGTGGTCCTTTCCAACCTCGTATTCTATGATTCTATAAGATATGTATGTGTATATGTATGTGTATATTTAATACATATAAGATATGTATGTGTGTGTATATTTATAACTGATAGAGTTTACAGAATAAAACTCTAGGTTTAACAATGCTGACAAGAAATTTGACTTTTTCCCCCCTTCCTCTAAAACTTTAGATTACATTTTCAGAAGGTCAGGCCCTGTCTACAATCACCCTGACAGTCCTCGCAGACAGTGTTGCAGAACTCTCAGAGGCAGTGGAAATCACACTCACCCGTGTTACCACTGTGGATGTTCAAGATCCCACAAAAGGAGCTGTCATTGATCCTGAGAGGGCAACAGCTGTACTTAGCATTTTACCCAGTGACTCTCCACATGGTGTGATTGCGTGGCATATGGAGTCTCTCTTTGTTAAAATCACAGAGCCAGAAGGTAAGTCTGTTTCTTGATTCTTAGGAAAGAATGTATGTTTTCTCAAAGTCAGCATTGTTGAACTTATAACACTGGTTACACACACACATGTATGTATACATACATTTATGTATGTATCTTTATGTATTTATTCTATATATATAAAAGCAGGTTTATATTAAAATAAAGCATAAATATCCCTTAAAATATGTAACTATGCTGTATTTCACATTGTATACATCAGTATTCCCCAGCCATTCTTGTTTGAGAGGTAAGTTGCAAATCACTAATGCATAAAACAGTTCTGTTTATGTAAAAAGCAGAAGTTGCCCATTTAATGGGATTGCTATATTATTTAAAATAATTTACATAGAAAGACTTTCCTCTTGAAGTGGCTCAAAAAGGTCAGCTTTTTGCTCAGAGGGCTAGGGGAAGGAAGGAAGCAGACCAGGAGTGAATTCCACTTCAGGAATTTGGTTTTCCTTCCAGGCACAAGTTGAAAAGGATCTCCCAGGCAGTTGGCCACAGAAGAATTGCCATCATGCTCAGGCTTTTTCCCTCTCTCCTGACTCAGGGAGCTAGCTGGCATTCTTTGGGGCTCTTCCCACAGCTACATGATGGGCTATTCATACTTTAACAACCCAACTAGAATTTTCTAACAATTTAATATTCTGTCCATATTAACAAATTAGGTATGCTAAACACTTTACTATACTATATACAAATTAGATATAAAATACTTTTCCCATCAGTGTATATTATCACAGGTAAAACATTCTAACATGTTCTATTTTCGGGTCAATTGGTCTTGTCCCTTTTTTAGCACCTGGAAGTAATGTAATGTGTTGATTTCTTACACATTATAAACACTTATACTTTGAAGTTAGGATTCAAAGAAGGTTCATAACTTCCACTGGTTGCACAGGGGTTTTTTTTTCCAATCTTTAACTGTTGTGTTTTTAATGAATTATACACAAGTGCTATCTATGAAATAATATCTGGTTGAAATAACAGGCTTGAAGTACAAACCTGTTTACATTTTATCTATCTCTATTTCTCCAGTCATAAATGTACCACTTTTAGCCAGATTATGTGTTTCATCATTTTTTGGATAAAATTACAAATCTGCTCTCCCAAAAGCAAATTCTGCTCCTGGGATGAGGCAACTCTGGATGTATGGACAGATTTGGGAATGAGATGCTGGAAAGCAGTGCCATGGAAAGGGACCTGGAGGTCCTGGTCAGTGGCAAGTTGAACATGAGCCAGCAGTGCCCTGGCAGCCAGGAGGGCCAACCCTGTCCTGAGGACATCAGGCCCAGCATGGCCAGCTGGGCAAGGGAGGGGATTGTCCCACTCTGCTCTGAGCTGGGACAGCCTCACCTCCAGTACTGGGGGCAGTTTTGATTGCCATAATATAAAAAACATATTAAACTATTAGTTTGCAGAGAAGGACCATGAAGATGGTGAAGGCCTTGAGGGGAAGCTGTGTGAGGAG
>VXBB01010846.1:111669-122089 GCA_013399915.1 Illadopsis cleaveri | reverse complement strand
GACAGAAAATAATTCCCTGCTCTTAAGGCTGAGACGTGGTGGCCATTTCCTTCACAACAACAGGAGCACTTACACAACCCACAAACCAACAACAAAAATCCCAATCTTATAATCCCCCAAAATTTGTATATGCCACATGTATTGCAGCAACCCTAAAAACAAATATGCAAAGGAAAGCCAGAAACACTACACTTTTTTTCTCTTCTCATCCAAGATTAAAAAACAAACAAAAAAACCCCACAAAAAACCCACCAAAACCCAAAACAAACAGCAACAAAAAAGCCCAAATTAACGAACAAAAAAACCACTCAAAATTTCAACCACTTGACAGGGAAACTAAAAATCTACATAAATAAAAAAACATTTTAATTTCAAGGTTTTCCGAAAGGCAGAAGGACCTTATTACGTGCCCCATTACTCAAAAGTGCTTTTGCTTTTTCAGCCACATGGATTCATTTGCACAAGGCAATTCTTTGTGCTTTTAGAACAATAGCTGCAATAGAGCAAACAGGTAAAAATAAATATTCCTTCCTTATCTCATTGAAAGAGGTAACATCATCTTTGTGTTTATACACTAATATAATATTTTAAAAATCTATTCCATCAGCAGAAATTATTAAACTAAATTTACTAAAGAGGGCTGAAATGTACAAACAACATTAGCATTAATAGAATATAAGCAGTATTTACTGCAGTTTATTTAATGGTCTCTGCATTAATAGTCCTTGAAATGCACTTGCTCTCTCTATACACAGCATTAGGAGGGAAGTAATAGCTGTTTACAGGGCTGAAAGGCTTCTGTGCTGCTTTTATTTTTGAACAGTTGGGTTTTCCCATGGGGCTTAAGATCTCCATGGTCCACAAAGGTGGGCTATACAGGATATCTAATAGAAGACAAAAGCAAACATTAAGCATCTGAAGATTCAATCTGAAATACTTTACATTATCAGAATTCACAAATGCACATCTCTTTCTATATAACATATTGTACCACAACAGAGGCAGAGGCCCCATGGTATGAGCCTCTGCCCAGAGACACAATAAGGCTGAAGGTTTAGAAGTTTTGGGGTAATAACTGTGATTAAAAGCCCACTTTTCTGTATTCTGTCCTTGCAGGTGGATGCAAAACTTGTATGAAGTTTTCCAATTACAGAGAGGAAAACATATTCAAAATAATGAAACTTCTCAAAGTAAAAAACAACAACAAACCCGCCCCCCCCGCCCCAAACAAAATGAAAAATTCCACCTTCCACAAATAATAAGGTGGAGGTTTGAATTATTCATCCAAAATAGTGAAACAGCTTGGAAATTTCAATCCATGCATCTGATGTGACAAGCACAAGATAACGTTGAACTGACTTCTGCTTTGATCAGGGACTATCAAAGGGGCTCTGTAGTTATAAGTCCCATTGAAATTTGAGAGTTGGGAGATTTTGAATGTCTTTGACTCCATCATAGCACTAACTTTTACCTTTTTTTTCTTGGCTGTCGGAAGACTTGAGCAATTTCTTTCTAGTGCTTGAAAAAACAAAGGCAAGTGACATCTAAACATAGTCAACATGTGCCAGCATTCAATCTCTCAATAACGACTTAATAAACTCATCATAACTAAAGCCAGGTGAGTAATTTAATGCTAATTATTTCCAATTAACTGCTTCTTTTTAAAAACAAAAGCAAAGTGAAATTTTAATGTTTCTTTATCAACTATGAATGCCTCTAATTTGCAACTCCCAGAGCAATCATTTTGACTTTCTCTGGTGTTTATATAAAATTGACCAGCTAATTTAAAACCCCCAAATCCTATACAACTCCCAACTAGATGAATTACAGACTCTCAGTTCCACTGTCAGCTTTGATCAAATCGCAACTTTAGAAAATTTCAAATAATATACTCCAATGCAACCAAAAAAAAAAAAAAAATCCAGAAGCAGAGGAGCCGCAGAGGAGAAAGTTTTTTTCTGGTATTTTTTTAGTTCATTGTTATCTTTTCATCAAATCCCACATATACAGAGACTTCTGTCTTTGAGAAAATAAGCACTTCATTGGTGAGGAAAATAATTCTCGTTTAAACTTTATCAATAATTTTTTAAAAAAATTATTGTTCTTATAACAATAATTAATTANTGGTGAGGAAAATAATTCTCGTTTAAACTTTATCAATAATTTTTTTAAAAAAATCTGTCTTAATGTTTGTTCTTATAACATTTAGAAGTTAAGCCAAAAAACCCTAAAGTTCCAGCCACTGAAGTGAAGCTACTGCCAGTCCCAGTGCCTGTTCCTGCCAAAGGCACCAGTGTACCCTGACAGGCATTGCTGACTCAGAGTGTGAGAGGAGAGCCAATTTCTGTTCCCCATCCTCAGCCAAACTAAACCCCTGAGATCCCAGGCCATGACAGGTGTAATTCCCAGCTGGTGGCACTGTGCCTCACACCTTGCTCCCCCCACAGGGGAAGGGAAAGCCAGGCTCACTGCTGGCCAGGTTACTCTGCTCCACCACAGTCATGTATCTCAGCCGCTACTCATGCATTAGTCCTGCTCAGGTCTGCCTCCACACCTGTGTGACAGCATTCCCCAATTCCCCTCCTTCCCTCTCCCCCACAGGACTGCTGCAATTCTTCCCTGAAAAGCAGAGAAGGGTTTGCCTTTAACAATCCACACAGGTAAAGGGATTACGTGATAAAGAGCAATTAAATTGACAGTTTATTTTAACACTCTCCATTTTGCGTGCTTTCGCTGTGTGCTGAGTTCTTAATAAAAGGTTTAATACACTTTTCATGGCACTTAATACTGTGGAACTAAGCAGCTTTATAAGTAAAAGTCTGGGCTTTACCCAACTGTTTAATATCCAGGCTGGCACTTTAGGATGCTTCTTTTGCAACTTCATAGCTTTTCATGGCAAAATACCTATGTCCTGGTGGAAGTTTTGCTCTAGGGCCAAGCAAGCTGTTTACCTGTCCCACAGGCTCTGGTACTGGCTCTCCCTAGTTTGTGAGACCTTTCTCCTACCCTGCCTTCCACCACCATTTTCTGGTATGACATTCCAGCCCTTAAGGTTATACCTCAATGTCCAAATCTCACCAGGCAGGACAGGGGAGCTTTCATCTTCTGTGCTCCTACAGAATGTGGCCAGACACTCCCTCCAATCCAAATCCCTCTTTCTGTCCTGAGGCAGGTGGTTTCTCTCTGAAAGCCTGGGAGTTGCTCAGGTATTGTCTCATTGCACCAGCCTTCAGAGCAGCCCAGGGATGATCTGCAGCTGCATTGAGCTGTCAGGAGCCAAAAATGACATGTCTGTGGATGAATTGGCCCAGCCTGTCAGGATGGCATGTATTTGCTGTGTGCAGAAGATGAAACATCTACTTTCCAAAAAGCAGGATTTGCTTTACAATAGACCTCTGCATTGCCCAGGGCAGCGATATTTTTCTGTCACTGAACGTCAACAAGCTCCAGTCTGGAGTAAAATATGGTTTACGAAGCCACTGAATTGATAGAGCTTCATATTCCTTCGTGGCAGATGTTACAAATACGCAGACAGACAGTCCTTATTGATCCAAATGGTTTGCAGAAACTCCATTTGAAAGCATATGTTTCTCTGCTTGACATTTTGACACGAATGACAAGACAAAGCTAGGAATGCAAATGCACAAGAGGAAACTGTTCTTGTGCTGTAAAAGCATGTTCCCGCTGCCAAAGAGTTGGTAAATGTTGCACAACTAATCACAGGCCAGAAAGATGTGTGAGCTGACCTACAGACACAGAACAGGAGGGGAAATCTGACAGCATGGACTTAAAACAGACTGAGAGGATCTGCACAGCCCAATACAACCACCACTTGTTCCCTCCCTGTGCCAGGACCAGTCTAACAGCAAGTTCCACCATGTAGAATCACATGAATTTCAGGAAACCTTTCTGTAAATAATGACAGCAGCATCCAGCAACTCAAGTGCTCCCCAGTCCGCAGGCCAGGGTGCATTCACACTCCAAATACAGCATTTTCTCCATTTTATTTCCAGGCCTCACCCACCCTTGTTGACAGGCCTGTGCCCTCAGCACTCCTCTCTGGAGACCTGTAGCCCTGCCCTCCCCAGCTCTCCAGGGTTGTCTCCAACTCCCTTTCCCCAGCAGTTCCCCATCCCAGGGGTTCCCTGTCCTGTCCTGCTCCCACAGCAGCAGGCAGCAGCTCTCTGGGAAGCTTGCAGCAAACATTGCCTTTAAAAGCCACCTCACTGCACTGTGAGGAGAGCTGGGGGCTCTACTGCCACATTAGCGTCTGCTAGATTGGAAGCTGAAAGCTTTCATGACCAAAGCACCCTCCCCAAAAATTCTCACCATCATCCAAGCTGGCTTTAGAATCAGGCAAAACATTGCAGTGTATTTTCCGTGCCAGCTCTTAAATGGAGGAATCACTAAATTTCAACAGCCTGTAAATGCTCTGCCCACACCCAGCACTTTTCAGGAGTTTCTCCAGTCCTGTTATCAGCACAGCAACAGAGCCAACCCTGCAAAGCAGCATCCTACTGCACAGGCAAAACCCACAGCACACACGGACACATCCCACTACCCCACCCCCAACAGGACACCCTGTCCCTTGCTCTGGGGGCAGTGGGAGCAACCAGGACCAAGCCCACTGGAATCCCTAGTAATGTCCCAAGAGGAAAAAGGGTCTGCAACCTGTAACCATAGCCACTACAGCAGACTGAACACAAAAACATCTCAGTGTCTGCTTAGATTTGCTTGCAAGTATGCATTGCAGCACTTTGGTGGGCTGGCGTCTTTTGCTTCTGGTAAGTATTTAATTTGACAGAATTGCTTCAATATAAATTAAACAAAAACACACTAAACAAAAGTCAATTTCTTTTCTTCTGATATACAGAAAAAGCTATATAAATCTGGGATCTCTCTTCCTCACAGCAAAAAAGGTGTGTAGACTTGCAGTTCAGTGCAGACCCTGGTGCAGCAGAGCACTCAAAACTTAAGGTTAACTTAAAGCAGCTGAGAAGTGCCAGGGAGTTCAAGGAGCTCACTCACCTGCTTAAAATTAGGCCCATATTTAATTTGAAATGTGCATTTTAACTCCACCATCAATCCCTTTTGTTCTTTTAGCTGCAATTTTCACCTGAAGCATAGGGTTCTGTTGTGTTCTACTTAACCACTTTGGAAACAATTCCATCAGGAAAAACATACACACATTTCACAGGATGAAAAGAATTTTAGAAAAATAATGAAACGTAGAAAAATTTCCAGGATGCTTCCTTTAATGACTGAGTGGCTTTTTAGAATCAGAATCTAAAAGCAGACTAATAATTACCTACAGCTGTAGGTAACAAACCCTCAGGTTCCATCTCTCCTCCCATACACTTTCTGTTATGGTACTATAACAAAACAGTTAAAATTTAAACAGAATTATTTATCTTTAAAACAACTTGGGGGCACAATAAGCTGTGTTGTGGGGTTTTCACCCAGAAATGTTTCAGATGGTATCTACACTACAGTGACATGTAACATATTATTCAGAAATCAGATTCTGTCCCAGCCACTCATCCAAGCATTTGAAACTTTGGCAAGATGGGCAGAGATTTTTTTAAAAATTTTTTGTTCAAGCTCTTTCTTTGCCTTGCTGTAAATATTTATGATTCTGGGAACTTCTCCTCCCTATGTGATATATAGGCCAAATAGACCTCCTCAAACCAACAGAGCTTTATAACTGCAACAACAGAACTAGATACTGAAAGATAAGACGTCTTTCAAAGACACCTATTAAAAAAAAAACAAATTAAAAAAGACAAAGCAACTTTCTCATAGTTGTGCTTGATTACAACATGATGTGAAGTTTCTACCAGCATTAATGGATTTCAAAGAAAGCTATCAATTTCAGTAGGGACAAAAGAAAATAACTTAGGTTGTACACCTGAAAGTGTCCAGTTAAAAAAAAAAAAATTAAAAAATCACTACTAAGGCTGACAGTAAATTTAGGAGAAAACAAAACTCAGTAAAAAGCTGAAGCTTTATGCATTTTATGCTTCTCTTATTGGTTACCTTGCAAGCTTGGGGAATCCACGCTTCTGTTCTGCTTCCCTCCAAGACCAGAAAAAGCTCCATCCATCTCCAGGAACGCAGAGACACGTGCAGCTCCGAGCACAAAGCCCAAACTCTTCCCCACAGCTGGGGAAGTCAGAGCTTTATGGGGAGCTGACTGGAGCTGATTGAGGCTGATTTGTCCCAGCTGCAGACCTCAACAGCCCTTGGGGAGTGTCTCCCAGCAAACAGCCCACAGCTGCTTTGGGAGAAATTACTGATTAAAGCTGATTCTCCCCAGCTGAGCAACAAGCAAGCCAAAAAAACCAGGCACCACCAAACAAATAATTTCAACTCTTAAATAATATAACAACTGTTTCTGGTAGAACAAATGCTGTTTTTATTTGTTTCCTAAAAATTAAGAAAAATAATAATTAGCTGAGGCAACTGCTTGTATGATGGAATTGAGGCTTCTCATACAAGTAATACAGCTTTACTAAACATGAGTTGTAACCATCCTTTTCTCCCTCCCCCGTCGCCACATGTCAGTTTTTACCTTTTAACTTTGCCTTTCTTCAGAGTTTTCTTCTGACTTTCTCCTTGCCTTTCCCAGGATGCTGCCAAAGGATGTGGTTTCTCTGAGAAATTTCCAACAGGGTCCCCCAAATGTGTTGTGTTTAGATTTATGTCACTCTTTAGCTGCTACAATGTACGTTCAAGTCAGTAAAGCAAAATAAAAGAAAACAATAAGGTCTGAACAGTGGTTACTGTACCACAGGACTAACATGATTTCCTCTGACTGCTCCACTTGTCACCAACCCAACAGCTTTAAACCTATCTCAGAAGAGAGCTATTCCAAAAATTTATTCCAAAATTTAAACAGATTTTAAGAAGAATTAACTTTCTTTAAGCAATCCCAGCATAAAGTTTAAACTGTAACCCACTTTACATGCTCAAAATTTTAATCAACTTCCTCTTTCAGGTTAATTTTTGAGACATTTTCCTTTTCAGAGCTACCCCTGAATACCAGTTTATGGAAAGCAGTGCTCTTGAGCCCAATATTAAGAGCTAAACCTTCACCTGCTGAAACTCAGCATGCTTGACCCATTCCCTGGAGGGAAGCTGATTTACACAGGTGAGAACCCAGGTTTCAGTGGTTTATTCTATCAGCAGACTAAGAAAAAGTGAATTTTTTTGCTGAGACTTCACCTACAATGCAGCAATGGTTATCAAAGCAAGGCAGATATCGGGAACTTCACTTTGCAAGACAAGTATTGCACACATGTAGTTGTAACTCAGCATAAAAGCATTCTATCAAGTTTCAACTCTGAAATTAAAAAGCACAATTACTTCTTTTTTTTTTTTCCATTGCAATAGGAGAACATGACATACTAAGAAATAAGAGCAATGCATTCTTCAGATTGAAAGCAGATTGCCCATGGATTGCAAGCAAATAGAAGAAACTGAGTCACATTTTCCTAAGAAAATAATTTCTAAACTAATGGGTTGACAGAACAAGACACGCCAAAAGTGCTGTGCCACGGATGTCATTTTGTGAAAGCTCGTCATCAAAAGAGCACAAGAAAAGGAAGGTACATTTCATGTACAATCACCTTTGCAATGTAAACATTCCAGAGGAGTTGGAATATTTGGGATCATACGTTATTTCCTTCTTTAAGTACATTGAGGGAAGTTCCAGTTGAAAAACCAGCGCACAGTTTGGTCTTCAAAGTTTTCAGAAACTTCTGCAGTTTTCCTATTTCAACTTGCCAGATATTAAAGGTGAAGGGTCAAATCTGCAGGTGGTGTAAATAAGCACAGCTCTGTGAGAGCTTTCACCTTATGCTCATTCACATCACATGGAAATGATATTTCTCACTTCTTCTGTGAGTAATTGCACATGTATATATATATATATATGCATGTGTGTGGTGAATACATATTATATAGAAAGTGAATGCTTTGATCTGTCAAAAGGAAGATACAAATATAAAACAGGAGACAGGATATGAAAATCATACATTCTGCATTTACTTTGAAACCTGAAAGTTTTGGGGAAAGAAACATTGTTTATGTTCAAGGAGAACCTGGTGATTTGCTTAAATAATCTAAAACCAAACCACTTGCACATGAAGGATTTAACAGCTTCCTGTCAGGGCTGACAGGCTCAAGCTATGACTTGCTAACTTTTATATAAACAAACAGTTACTAGGCAGTGAGAGATCCATTGCAGATTCGTAGTTTTGCAGTGTAGACCCTGGTGCAGCAAAGCACTCAAAACTTAAGGTTAACTTAAAGCAGCTGAGTAGTCCCAGGGAGTTTAGCCAGCTCACTCACCTGCTTAAAATTAGGCACATATTTAATTTGAGATGTGGGTTTTAACTCCACCATCCATCAGCAATGCACTTCACCTGTGCACAAAACAGGTGCTCCCTATAGAGCTCACACATGCTTAAACACTTTTCTGAAAGAGGGCTGCGTGGTTTGATTCTTCAAGATCCTGCTCATCTTAGATGCAGTCCTGCAAAGCATTCAAACAGGTGAGTCATATTCTGTGCATGAGAATTAAGGAGCTCTAACGTTGCTTATAAGTTAAAGCACACTTCCAAACTTCACAGCACATAGCAAGAGTAAGCCAGGAGGAGAACACTGATTGTGAAGAATGCTAAAGTTAATCCCCAAAATATATTGTATTCACAATTTATTCCACAAATGCAGGTCAGTTAAAATTACACTGTTTTAGTCTATAATATGCAAAAGATCTAACGTGAAAGCAAAGATGCCTCAGTAAAAGAGGCTTTCAAGCCCCTGCTCTGGGCTTTGCTGTAGCAAGTCAGCAGCATGTTTTGTGAGTAACAGCACGGCAGCAGCTCAGGAAACCTCCAGGAGGTTTGTGTGCCACAACAGATTGAACCTTCATAGCCACTCAAGCACCTCCTTGCACCACTTCTGCTGCTAAAATCTTAAGTTGGTCATGAAAAGAGAGATTTTTCCAATGCAAATCCTTGCACTCTTTCTCCAAAGCATCTTTACAGATTCCTGTGCGTGTGCAGACTTTCAGTGCAGCTGTTTCTGCCATAACTAATTAGTGTATTTATGGAAGCTGGGGTTTTTTTCCTGTGGCCATAGGTTTGTTAAGACAACAGAAAGAAAAAAAAAAAGACAAAACAAGAAGAAAAAAAATCCAAAGGTTTTGTGGGCCAAACCTCTAAATAGCACAAATTTAGTCAGCTTTATTATTAATTTTTAATTAGTGTGAAGCAAATAGTGCAATTTGTGCCAAACTACAAAATTGCACCACCTTCGTGAGGAACCACCTTGACAACAGAGACAAATTAATCCCTCTAAGAGAACTCCTTCTCTAAGGCCACCATCAATATTCCTCATTTAAAAAGTGTTAGGCTGAGTATACTTTTCCATAAGGCTGGTTTTATGTCACAGTTTGACTTTTCTTCCCTACTGCTTCAAGTAGAAATGCAAGAAATGTGGGGACTTTAATCACCCCATAAATACACATGTTGTGTAATTATGCAAATCAAATTAGGAGCAGTGAATGGAATGTTTATTTATCTAAAAACCTGACCCAGATTGCCTGCTGACTTTCCTGGTATGTGAATGCATTTTTACCTCTGTTCAAACAGAATTTTTCACCCTAATGTAGACAGTGATTTTGCTGCACCAGGATCTACAGCCTTTTCCAAATAGCAGTGTTCTAATAAAGTGAAGAAATCCAGCCACGAAGGGAAATTACAACCTAGCATAAGGGATACATTTGAGAAGACATTAAATTATGCCAATTTTGAAAGAGGGTGATGGTCCATGAAGAGTAGAAGAGGGGACTGGGATCCATTACGGTTGGCATTCAAACTTCTGTTTGGGAAGGAAACAATGTGTTAGATTTTGGTTGGGTTTTTTCTTGTCATACGACATCGCACTGCTAAGAGTTGCATGACAAGACCTTAAATAAGCTATATGTGTTGCTCTATCTTTGTCCTCTGTGTTTCACAGACAAAAAAAATAAAGGGTTTTGTACAGCCATTTCTGCCACAATTATAGACATGGCCATTAAAACATTCCTCTTTACAAAATCAATGGAAAAAAAGCAGAGCTATGCTTATAGTCTTGTCATTCAGGGATATGACTTCAACAGGGAGCACTGCACCCATTATGCAACAAATTCAGTGAAATCTTAAAGAAAGAGATGGCACCAGAGGGCACAGTCACTGCAGTGCCATTATCTCCTGCCTTTACAGTTCCTCCTTGCCTCACTCCATTGGTTCCTCCCCATTTTCAGTCATGTACACAAGAAACAAAAAAAGAGCTGAGCAGTTTTTCTTAAAAGCTTTCCCCTTAACCTAAAACCTGTTGTTCATCAAAGCATTTATATATATAATATATACGTCAT
>VXBB01010846.1:39049-111191 GCA_013399915.1 Illadopsis cleaveri | reverse complement strand
AAAAAAAAAAAAAGAAAAGCATGGCCCTCAGTCCCAGTAACAGGTCTTCTTTGGCACTTGAGAACAACCACAAGTAGTTTGCCTTTTTATTCATATAGAACAAAATTTACAAAGTCATTCATACATTTTTGTTTTGTTTTTTACTTACTTCGAAAATTGGGAATATTCAAAATACACTTTTACCCCACTTCATTCTTTCATTATTTACAAGTATATACAAGAAAAATGTAAGAGTTTGTTTTTTCTTTTTCTTTTTCTTCTTCTTTTTTTTTTTTTTTGTTTTGTTTTGTTCCTTTTAAATTTTGTATTAAAAATCTCTGCTGGTTGTTTGTACTGTTTTGTTCCCGTCATATGGATGTTCCGTGCGAGGGCTCCATCGCTTCTGGAATGACTCCGCCCGGCACGGACTGGAATGACATTGGGATGGGGGTTTTCACGGGGCTCTGCCGGAATAGTCCTCCATTGGGTGACCTGTGTTTGCACTGTATGGAGGGCATGGTGGCCGAGCTGCTCAGGGGCAGCGGCAGGTTGCTGCCCGAGGCAGCTGTCAGTGTCCTGCTGGCACCGTGAGCTGTCTGTTCTGGTAAAAAGGTGCTGACAGAAAGTTGCGTGTTCTGGTACTCGCGCACGGGCTCCAGGGTCTGGGCTGGCTGCATGCCGCCGATCTCCAGCGCCGAGATCTCGATGGACGCCGGGGAGATCTGCTTGTGCGCTATGTCTTCGTCAATCAAACTGTTCATGCGTCTGTGCACCTGCTCCAGGTTCACCTCCTTGTCCTAGTGAGGAAGAAACCAGAACAATCAGTCCAAACACAATCTCCAACCCCATCCAGCCCCCCTTCCTTTCCTCTGTGTGACCGGAGTTGCTGATCACTCGTTACAGCACTTGGATTTTAACTGTGCCTGCACAAAACCTCGAGGTCCGGCGACATCTCCAGATGAAAAACCTGCTGAAGAAAACACCAGCTCAATCAGCCTGCTGGAGCTCCTGATGTTGTCAATCCCATCCTCCTGGGAGGTAAAACTGATGGCTGTGCTTCAGCTAACGGGGCTGGCATCAGGGACCAGCACATCCCTCACACCCTTGGCTCACCTTGCACAAGCTCAGAAAAAAGCCTATAGCAGGCAAACAAATGAGCTGGGACTCCAAATTCCAGTGGGCAGCTCAGCCCCTTGTCACCACATGAAAGCTCACCACTATCTCATCTATCTGCAGAGCATTTTCTAAATAACATGTCAGTTAAAAAAAACCCTGAGTTCAAGGCAGTTTCTTCATGTGTCAGAATCCACTGGCCAGGGGTTGCAGTGGTGATGAATTCTTGCCTTTGCACTAGGAAGCCCTGGGTAACCTGTGTGGCACAGGATATAAACCTACTGGAACAACACTGAGAGGGGCCTACTCTGGGAGCCCTGGGGAGGGGAGCATGCATTTGTGTTTGGAACAGCTGCATGACAGACCATAAGCTGTCACCTTGACATGTCATCTGGAAAAAGTCTGTCTGTGGTCAGAGCTCAGGAAAATGGTGTTGGTCTTTAGAAAATGCATCACCGTCTTCTGAGAATGCATTTCCTAATGTTCCCAGAGTGGTCTCTTCAACTGACTGTCAGAACCACTCACAACACATTTTAGCTTCCACAAGGAAATACAGCAAAAGGAGTTGTCTTTAAATCCTGAAGCAGGAAAGACCTACAGTGGGCTGTTTATCACCTCAGCACGGCATTCACGATCCTCAAATTGGGAAGCAACAGAACTGGCAGGGTGAAGTCAACCACCTGGGATGCTGTCTGACTGCATTTTAACAGCTAGCATTGTATTGCCAATAAAAAGGTATTACATGATATAATTTCTCTACATTTCATGAAGCACAGCTATGATTGCACTTGTAGTTATTCGATGCATGTGTAACACACAGCAGAATAGCAGCAAAGCATAACAGCCCAACTACCCTGGAACTGGAGAAATTCCCTGCTCCAACAGAAACATGGAATTACGTTACTCAGCAAGACTCTGACCTAGGGAGCAGGACTACCCAAAACTTCTGAGTTCCTCAAATCCCTGACTGCCCGAGGGCAACCTGTGCCTAAATGTTGGCTGGACCCAACACCAGCAGCCTTACTGATTCATACCAAGATCCAGGCTCAGGGAATGAAGAAGTACAAGGTATCACTGCCACCCACTCCTCTTAATCTTTCATCACTGGTGTTCAGGTGGAGCACAGAGTATTACAATCTTATTCCAGTGGTATCCTCTGCTATGCAACTTTGCTTTCCCCTGTAAATTGACAAGCCAACTCCAAAGTCCTTGATTCCAGTCAATGTCAACTACAGACTCAATTCTAACTTGTGATTTAACACCCCTTCTACATTACTCAAGAACCGTCGAATTTGCTGATCCCTGCATGGGTTTGGAAATGGATTAGTGTTACATGATGTACAGTCCAAACCTGTGTCCTCAGCTTAGGCTAAATCCATATTGATTTCAACTGGAATACAATTGCTCCACAATTACAGGGCTGAGCTGCATGTTGCAAATTCTTTCCTAATCAGTGGAAAATGAATTCCTATTTAATTTATGTCATAAATTCACCAAAATCCCAATGAAGCTCCTGCAAACCTGAGGGATACAATCTTGCTGACCAAAGAAACAAATAACTTTTAGAAAATCCTGCTTTTTCAGCCAAATCCTCTAATCAGATAGTTTTGAGTTAGAGAAAAATCAATGGACAATAAAATAAAAAAAAAACTTTTTTGACATGAAGGGATCACACAACACTTGATCAGATAACCCCTGCAGCTGTATCAAGTTCTTCCTGACAACAAACACACCTCACTTCTCAGGCCATTCACTCAATACATTAGACAATGCACTAAGCTGATGATAACTCAGAGGCTCTTCCCTAAATTCTGTAGCTAGGAAAATTAAGGATTTATAGTACAGTGGCCAGAGGATTACATGCATTTAATTTATAATTTCCTCAGTTCCTTTTTCTTGAAGTAAAATAGTACACCTGGGGCAAACGTGAGAAAATTTCATACATTATTCCCCGACGGGAGTAAGAGCTCGACCTCCCTGGGTGGGTTCCTTTGGAACAGGTGTCCAACCACTCACTGCTGCATGCTCCTCACCTGTTTGCCAACAAAAGCTTGCTGCCAAGTTCTGTTTGTCCACAAACTCCAGCTAGCACCATGTATGATGCTATTGTGTCTAAGGAGCTAGCTCCCAGAAGGGCATTATGCAATGCCCCTTTAGGTATCCTGTACTATTCCTTTTCTGAACAATGCTGCTAGCTGGGATGTGGACTCCTAGCTGGCATTATGTGTATCTGGAGCTCATATTCTTGCCAAGCCTCCACTACAAAATAGGAAAACAAAAGAGAACTTGGGTTAGAACTGAGCAAATATTAGAGCAAATATTCCTAAATGAGGCTTTGGCGAAATGCTCATGACTCATTTACATTTTTCTGAGCTTTTGCCAAATACTAATGCCTTCTTTAGATCCTTTCAAGTGAAAATATACACCAATGTTTTATTTATATTTTAATTTTTGTCGATTGCAAGTGCATCCTAAGTGTATTCATCCTGCTTTGCTACTGAAACAAGTAAAATGTGACTTGGATAAAGCCAAGCCAGAGGGAAAGGTAAGGTTTCAATAATTGCAACAAGCACTCGTTAATTGTTTGCAGAGCAAAAATAAATTTGTGAATGAAGCAGGATCTTCATTTGTAGCATCTGGGCACAGAAGGTCATAACATTCAAAGCATGAATTAATCCTGGTTACATATTTAGCTGAACCTTCTAAGATGTAAACATGAAGAGCCACAGCTGAGATGCTCTTAATACACATCTCCAGGTCCAGACAACAGGGATTATTAAGGACCACATCCTTTGGAGTGTTCCCCTCTCCTGGCCTAAGTGGCCTTTCCTTCTGCTATGCACAGTCCACCCAGGACAGCATTCCTCAGGAACTGCTGGATATGCAGTTGCTTATGTTCCACAATAGAGACTCCTGTTTCACTGTGCTAAAATTTTCATTCTCAAAAAAGATTAAAACCAGTTCCTGCACAATCACACTCTATCTACACCAGAACACTTTATGAAGTACACAGAGAAGTAAACACTTGGGATCTCTTTAAGAGTGAGGGGTGATGATTTCACTTGCCTACTTCTCTTTCTTCAGCATTAAGGACAACTTGCTGGCCTTATTAAGATCAGAGAAAACTTTTTAAAGGCTTTCAACAGACCAGGAATTCACATTATTCCTTCTTTCCATTGTCAAAATAAAATGTTTGCAAAGGTTATGGAAAACAACTTGTCTCTGAGAAATTATAAAACCACATTTTTAAAGGTTCTTCCTTTTTTCATTGTCTTATTAGACAAAGAGCAGCTAAATAACTAAATGTCAAAGTTTGTATGAGACTATCTTGATGGTGATTGAATGATTCTTCAAATACTTTAAAAAAAAACCCAAGATAAAATTCAGAAACCCTTGAAAAGATTAGTTTGTCATTACCCACCATAAAACTGCTTTGAATCCCAAGATTTCCAGAAGCAGAAGTTTTGGGATAGTTTTATGTGACAAGTCAACCTTTCAGAATCTGTAAATTCTGTAAACCTAATCTTTTTTTCCCTTTATTGTTCTTCTGGGAAATTCAGTAACATAGCATATGTTACTGAAAACTAACAAGCTAAATGGAGAAAGGTTTAAATGGCAATAAAGCCAGAAAAAGAAATCTTAAAAGTAATGATGTTTTGCTCCATGTTCTCCTTTATTTTTAGCTCTGTGCGTCTCATTATGTATCAGTAATTTGTTAAAATTTCTTTTTTGCACATAATATATAGAATTCAGTTAATATTATAAATTTGTCACATCTCAGACATTTTGTGCCAATTCAACTTAATTTCTCAACTATGGCTGTGTTGGACACAAATACATGCTTGTGTTGCCAGAAGAAAAAGATATTTTTTCCTTTTCTGGCTTCATAATTTTTCAGTATTAATGTTGTACTCCAAAGAGATCAGCTGAAGAAATTAATCAGTGAAGGAAAGAAACGTCTAAGGAAAATTAATTATACACCCAAAAGAAGGCTTATCCTCTGCAGGCTTAAGGAAAACAGCTAACCAAACATTGCTCCTGGTCAGGAAATTAGCAAGTGAAATGTCAATGTTCCCCAGAGTGTTTGAGCTCTGGAAGGGTGTTTGAAGGGCAGGTTTCTGATATGTCTCAAGCACTTGATGATGAGCAACAGGTTCAGTGGCCTCTGACTGACAGCAGGAGCACACCCTGCTTGGAGTGGATCTGGAGGGAGCCTACCAGAATTATCTGGGAATGACTAAACCTGCATGGCCACACCTGCAAGAAACTATGACTCCCTTTCAGGACTAACCAAGTCTGGCCTTTTCACACAGATTGAAATTATGGCAAGATATAAATGCAGACACCATGATTTACAGAGTAATCAATTTTGTTTTTCTGGCTTATTTTCTGTGACTCTTGACAGTAGGTTCTAATAAAAGCCTGTAGGCTGCCATATTGAAAGAATATGCTAATAACTGGGAGGTTTGGAGTCAGCTAACATGATCAAATTCAAGGGTGTTGGAAAGGAGCTACTGGCTGATGTTTTTAAAAAATTGCGTACATCACTCTAAACACAATTAATTAAAGATGTTTTCTGCCCAGCTGACTGGCTTGCAACACTTGGGATTTTCCAAGTGAAAAAATTTTTGAGAAAAATAATTTTATTAAAGACACCATTGTGGTGTCTGATTTTTTTTACTTGTGATTTCTGCGAGCTTATCACAGACTTCAAGAAAAGCCACTTCAAGGCATAAAAATGCTACAAGATGATGAAGCAGTTCCAGTAGGGCAAAAAAGGAAGACAAATGCCCAAACAGAAAAGTCTAATATCTGCAGAAATGTGATGCTAAAACTATGCCAAAACTATGGTAAGTTGCATCAGCATCCAACACATGCAAATCAAAGCACACTAGGCTGGAGAAGAAAAAGACTGATGGCCCTGACCCCAGAAGGACTAAAATTTCAGCCACGTAGCCAGTATGGGCAGACAGGCTCATACAGGGAGGGAATATCTTGTCATATGTCAACACCTCCCAGTCAGGTGCTGGTGACTGTGCCAGGAATTAAAAGCCTGTTAAAGTAGTTAATAAGACTCAGGAGAAATGCAGAAAACAAAGCTTTTAAGGTAATATAGCCTTAATCATTAATCAGCGCACATTTCTGGTTGGTTTTTTTGTTTCCTGTCCTGGGTGACAACATGAAGGATTCTTTTGGTGAGAGAAACAAATCAAGACACAAATGCTAATATTAGGTTTTCATTCTGTGCAAGAACTATCTTTAAAAAAATCAGGTAATTTTGTGATTAGGACTGCGTTTCAAAATTTGAGACAAACCCCAGTGTCAAACAGGCACTTCCTCTTCTGCCCTTGACCAGGAAACATTCTGGTCTCTCTCCCACCCACATAGAAGTCCTCTTGACTCATACATGTGTGTTCCTAATGATGGGTGTCAGAGGTAATGAGACACAGGTGCTGGAAGGCACACCTGTACCCACTTAGAAAGGAACACTTCAAGGCACAGCCAGCCATACTGCAAAACTGAAAAAAAGAGGCAGAGAAAAAAACTGAAACAGCAAATTTTCCATGCTCAGGTACCCACAAACTATTCTCTTCCTACTCAGCATCAAACCCCATGGCTCCACCCAGCAACCAACTTCAGTCTGTGGGGTTTCACACATCATGGACTCAAACATTTAGCTTGTTAAAGAGAAATAAAGCAGCAGCAGCTCTGCATATGTGCAATTGTTTAGGATTATTTTGAAATCCTGTATCCACTTAGGGTCATTATCATTACTTTCAGTTATAGCTCCTGCATATGCAAAGCTGTAATTTTAATTTATTCCAGGAGGCTCTGACTGACTGGCAAAACCAGGCATAACTGGCTTGCTCAAGAAGAAAAAGCAGTGATGATATAGGTAACAGATATGCTGCAAAACAATGACAGTCCAGGATGGTGTTACATTAATACAAATAATCCCTTTTTAATAAGACTCACTGTGTGACACTCATTATTCTGGAGACTCCGCAGCCAACAATGCAGTGAAATGCAGAGAGAAGTGTAAACAGATGCAGTGGTGATGTATGTCTGCTGTCACTAATTTAACACAGGAAACTGACCCAGTCAGACAGCACTTAATGTTACAGAAAATTTGCTGAGTGGTTTCTGAGTGTGCTCTGCTCAAAGCTGGTTTGACCACAACAGAATCTTATTAGAAATATGCAGGGATGCACCTCAAGAGTCTACTTGAAAACCTGCTTTTAGAAATAGGCCCAATACTGCAATCAAGCTTCTGCTCTTACAAGTGGAAGCTCTACCATGTATTTCAAATTAGCAATTAGCTAAATTATGTCCATAAACCAGCTGTTAGAAGAAGGCACTCAGAGTGACATCAGGTGAGGTCCAGTTGGCTGTTACCTAATTGAAAGAATAAAAGAAAGTTTTGCAGTCTGTTAATTTCATTCAACGTGGAATCATCTGCAAAGAAACAAAACTTCATAAAAATTATGTACAAGAGGCCACTTTATTCACTAGGTGATGCTCTCCTTCACCAGAGAGCAGAAATTCCTTTATGAAGAGACAGTAATACTCTTTTTCCTTCTAAGTAAACCTGGGAAAAAAGTGAGATATTACAGAATACTACAAAGCTGATGTTAATGTGATAGAAAATTGTTTCAAATACATTGCCAAAGTTTATTTCCAGCTAGCCTCAGCCAGAAAATAGGTGTAAATAAATTACTACCAAAAGTCTACACACCAAACAAGTAACAGCTACAGAACTGGTGGTGCAAGTAGCAAGAACCTTCATGAAGCAGTTGACATCTTCCCACACTCCTGTTGCACATCTTACCCGGGCTGGATTTATCTAAACTGAAATCACATCTAACCAGGGGTCTAATTCTGACGTGTCCCACAGGTCCTGCCTGTGAACCATGCCACGAATACCCCAGACAGCGATCTCCCCAGCAGGCCAGTGAAGCTGACAATGCACACCAGCTAAACCAGCTAAACTTCCATCTTACTTTTCCTCTTCAACTGCATCCCTGTCTTCATGAATAAATGCACAGGACACAGTCCTGGTGGGGAAAAAGCAGCTCACCCCACAGTGTCTTGCAGTGATCTGCTCCCACATTCCATTAACTAAGTGCAATCACAATCTAGACCTCACAACTCACAAGAGACCCAAACCTGCCAGGGAAGAGGCTGTGATAGCATTGTCATTTGTTACTCAATACAAAAGGGGACATTCAGCCTCATGCTGAGTTAGTCATGCTTTAAAATCCTTACCAATCTTGGTTCACCAGCTGGTAACCCAACCACAAAGAGAATGAGTGAGTGGTTCACATGGTACAGATGTTTCCACAGTTTTCATGATGTTAAAAATAAACAGGACAATAAGAGAACGCAAAGAAATGTTTCTCAGCACAAGCAGCAAAATGCATTACAGAATGGGTGCTGGTTGATGAGCATGCCAATGTCTCTGCAAAGGAACTTGGGAGAAAGCAGAACTTGCAAGTGGAGGAACCTCTACTGTGTACACACTACAGACTGCAGTTACAGGCATTTCCAACAACACAGAGGTCAGGGTCAAGGGGAGTTCCAGGGCAAGGTAAAGATGAGGAGGAAACTAACAGGGATTCATCTATGCAGGCATTTTCAACAAGAAACCAATAATCTGTATGTTTATTATAAATTCTCACCATGCTTCTGAGGCCCAGCCTCACATCATTGGCCATCTCCAGATGGAAAGGGAAAGGAAGATGTGGGGAGAAAAAAAAAAAAAAAGGATCAAGATAGTGAGGCTAATGTAATTAATATTTCACTCTTTTCAGCAAACATATACTCATAATTTCTTATACTTCTGGTCTGAAATCATATTGCAACGAGAGGATGGCCCTCAAGAGGGTGGTGTTTTCAGAATCTGACATCATCTAAAATTACACTGTGAGGTGACAGATTATTCTTTTATGAAGGAAAAATTAAATTCATGAAGGTTCTATTTCAAAACTCACTAAAACTTAATGGTTTCTCTACATTGCTTTACACATTTTTTTTAATCCTAAATTATAATCTAGTCCATAAGGGATGCAATTTCTCACTCTGGTGAGCTCAAATGAAAGCAACGCTATCCTTTAACAGTCTGAATTACTCTACTGGAGCATCAGGCATAACAGATTGCTCCACACCCTCCTTCTTCACCATTCCTGTCTAGTCACATCCAAATCTCAAAAGTTCCCATTTTTTCCTATTATGTCAGGAGTAGAAGAGAGAGTTGGCACAGGAGACAAAGAACTGCTTCTACAACCTGCTTGATGCCCAGTGTTAGCTGACTTACAAAGCCTCACAAAATCCTTACACCTGACTATTAACCACGTTTTTTTAAATTAGAAACTGAATTTTGAAAAGGTTTCTGCGCCTCCATTCAGGGCTGTACTTTGGAAAGTGCCCAAGCTCCTATTTCGACATAAGACAAGACAGGACCAGCCAAATCACTAAAATAGCTCAGCATAATAAAAATCTGGCCACCAGTTTCCTGAAAAATAACTCCTGCATACTGAATAATTCTGAAGAAATAGTACTTGTTATGCTGGATGAATTTTCATAGCTCTTTTTTACATATGTGCCTATAAATATGGGTCTGGACTTATGGAAAATCATAATCAAGCCACTGATTAATTAAAAAAAAAATTTCCACAGTATTGATATCTGTGATACCTTAATATTTTAGTAATATTGACCACAGGTTTTTTTTTTTTTTATTTCAGGCATAAACTATAAAATTATTTAAATTCAATTGATAAATAGGTTTATAAATTGCATGTTGATATCATTGCATGGTAAGGTCAATCTTCACCAAATAACTTCAATGCACATGCAACTCCCAGTTTCTGCTTCACACATGGTGGTTTCAAAGCAACTGAAGTTTGATCCTATGCCACTAAAAGGAATGGAAGTGTTTTGGTGCTCTGGGTGAGATTAGAAGACATCTCTTATTTAATTTTATGTACACGCTTAAATGCTTAGTCAGATCAACACCTAAGGCATTTTACAAACCACAAAAATGCAAAAGAAATTTGAGAAAAAGTCATATTTTATGCTTTTTTTTATTTTAAACTTTTACTGATTTTGTTATTTTACACCCCCTTCAGAAAGTCAACTTTAAAATACCGCCGTAGGCTGAGATAAGACATACAAAAATTAGCTGTGTAAACATTGTGTGAAGGATCTAAAAGAATCTGACACATTAAGGCTCCAATTCAGTAAAATACATAAGCTCATGCCAAGCTCATGAGTAGCCACAGAAGTTCTCTGGGATAGGCAATGCAATGCAAATTAAGCAGTACTTACACTCATCACCAAACTGAAACTTTAAACAGGTTATTTCTTTTTTGATTTCCCTGCATGGCAACACTCATTTTTTAAATTTATTTCTGTTGAATAATTTTCTTCTCCCCTAAGGTTCATGCCAGGTAAATCCAGATTATATCCCTAAGGATCCCATTAACAGGGTTTTCTTATGTGACAGAGAAAAATTAAACCAAACACAAAATTCCCTTTCTTGTAGTTAGGGAAATGTGCTGGTACAAAACTCAATTGCTTCACCACTGCTTTGGGCAGGAGAAGCCTGGGCCCAGTGCCATAAATCATAGGGATGACATGTCACTGTTAAATCCATTACAGCCTTGACCAAAATCTATGGTGATCAATAGCAGGAGTTGAGTGATTTCACTGGATTCTGGATGTGCACCCCGCCTGGGACCAGGAATTACAGAGTATCTGCTTCACTCTAGGCACCTCCAAAGAGAAAATCTTGTTTCTTCACTCGCATAAAAAGGCAACATGGAGTTAGTTAAGATGCCCTTCCAGCTATTACCAGCTTCTGTACAAGGTAATTTATATATTATATATTATATCAGCCACTTTTCTTTTTTTTTGGACTGGTTCTTCCAGCTTATACTTCATCATCAAACAACATTAAACTTTGCATTCTGGGTTGACTGATTCCTAACACAGCTTTGCTGATTTAAAAATGCTAGGTAAATGAAGTTCCTCAGCTTATTACATTCAAAGCCGGTTTGAAACTGAATTTCTAGATGGCATTAAAATGTATTATTTTGCCAATGTTTGCATGATTTATTTTCCCCAAACAAACCTTTATTTATTCTTAGAAAAGTAGAATACAATACAGCAGTACAAACAAATGATAATTTATATGCAACTGAGCAAAAAACGTACAAAGATTTCAGACATGTCATTAAAATACAGAAAAAAATAATTTAAAATAAAAACAAGATAAAATATAGAGAACATGCAATGAAGGGAAAATAAAATATCAGTTTGATGATCTCATGTTTCCTTTCACTCTCAAAAGGAACCATCCTGGGGCAAATCAAATTATCACATAAAAAGATAACACCACAAAGCAGACAAGGTAAATGAAGTGACAAGGAAAAAGACAAGGAAAGTGAAAATAATGGTGAAAGCAAGAGACTCTTTAATAATCAAAACCAACACTGCTGACACCATGCTGAAAGTACAGAAGCCTCAATCACCACGAATAGTATCTGGCTGGAGAACTAAAGCGAGGTGAACACAGCACAAACCACAATTCTTAGCAGTGACCAATCTGGATCCACTGGACTCGTGTCTGCCAGCTCTTATTTCCATCTGTAAGGTACACTGGGATTCCTGCTCTTCTAACACCAGAAGAGAGTCTTAGTGGGTAACTTTCATGACCACTGGGGCTGGAAGAATGGGTTTCTGAGGTAGGCTGGGATTTGCACATCAGTTGACATGGAAACAAGGGAGTTTAAGGCAGATCACAAGAGGCTGCCCTGGCCAGAGATACAGGGTTTTTTTCTTTCACTGTGTACTGCCAAAATACTTGTGACAATTTTAAGAATAATTTTACTACCTCTCACTATCTTGTAGAGCTCGCAGAGTCTCGACCTTTTGAGATTCAATACATCATTAAGCTTGGAGTAGCAGGAAATGGGAATTATAAGGTGCTGTTACTAGTACACAAGACCGTTCCCACTCTGAACAGTACCTGAAATGCTGCCCGCTTTTAATAGTTTAGAAATAAAAAGGACATAAAAGTGAAAGGAGTCTATTGAATAAAATGATTTTGCAGAAGCGTAAGAAAGGAGAGAAATCACAAACAAAGCTGTGAAGACTGTGATTGTTAATGGATTATAAATTTGACACAAGTTATGAGACAATGACTGGAAGCAGCTCAGGAGGGGGAAAACTCTGCTATGCCTTAGCCAATAAAACCCCCAAATCCTCTTGCACTACAGATTCCCAAACACACTGGGACCAGTTTCTGAAACACTCACATTGCTAGGAATAGCACAGCTGGTTTGGAAAAATGGATTTTTGATTAATCATATATATTATCTGTGCAAAGAAAGAATCAAACCAAGAATTTCTTCAGGGTCATTCTAACATGGTCTTTCAAGAGCTATATCAAATATAAGTGAATCAATATCACCTCTTAGAAAAGATGCAACAATTATCACATCCCAGAAAACAAAAAATCATCCTGCACAAGTGACTAATTTTGTTTAACAAGGGGTTGTCTGTTAATTTTTTTCATGAATAATCTCATGCACAGTGAAAAATATGAGAATTTAACTTTCTTTCCAAGAATAGCAGGATATTTTATCTTTGCTTATAAGTTTCCATTGTTTTGTAGTATATGGATGAACTACAAATGCCTTCTTCATGGTGCTGAAGAGATCTCAGAAGTAATAATCTTCAGAGGAATAGCACATCACACAAAGACACAGCTGATAAAGCACAGAGGATGCTGGGGAGCCCATTGCAGGAAGCAGCCACGCTGAATCATAATCACAACAAAGATGTGAAAACTGCCTTTCATTCCTTCAAAGAGGATAAAAGACACCAACAACCTGCTGATGTGGCAAAGCCCTTGGCTGTTAAACTATCCAAATTACATAATGGCTTACTGATATTGTGAAATAAATGCATAGGACTCACACAAATTTAAAGGAATCCAGAGGCAATTGTCAAAAGTTCAACACTTACATGGTAGCAGGTTTTAATAACTTTATCTGATTGCTCAGTCATTTAAAAGAGACACAAAGTGACTGAACATAGACTCCAGAATAAATATTAATTTTTCACAACTCCCTAGTTTTCTGAAGCTTATCAAAGTCAAAAGATTAGGTATCAGTATTTCAGGCTGAGTAGCAGCTGTGTAAATTCAAGATTTTAACACAGAGAGATAGATGTATGAACTGGCTAAATTTCACTCTTTGTGTTGGATGACTGGGTACTAACACTGAGTAGAGGGTAATTATAAATTCCAGAGTATCTTTTTGGAAAAAGATGACCTAGTGCAAGTTTTTCTGAGTTAGAAAGTAATAAGGCAATTTTAACATTACCAGATATTTTCCAGCTTGAAGAGATAGCAAACTTGAGCCCTAATAGAAGAATGTGGCATGGTGTTGCAGCAGTACATTTTTTCCTGATGTTGGAGCTAATCTTTCTTTTGTTAATCAGATCTGATAAGGATTAAATAGGGATAACATTAAGATTTGTACTGCAGAACTCATTAGAAACATTTTTACAAACCTCCTTCAAATAGAATAAAAATATCTTGTATCAACATCCGGAAAAAGATCAACCCAGCTCTCATTCTTCTAGCAAGAAATTTCACTATTCCTTGAAAGATACAATTGTGAACCTATGGCAACATGGAAAACTAAAGGAAATTCATTTTTCCTGGAGGTTTGTCTTAATGAATTGACTTAGTGCATAGGAACAATACTATTTTTATTTAAAAAAAATTTTTGTGGGGTTGAGTTTCTTCCTTTGTGCAAAATGTAAAAAATATTCTAATTGGAAGCAATGTCCCCTTGACATAACTCTTCCTAAGAAGTCTACAAGTGTAGATCAGGTTAATATCAACACCCAAGTTAAGACAGGTTTCTGTTCATTTCATTCATCTCATACTACATTCTTCACACTCAGTGTAATTAAGAGCTGTGATTTATACCATGCAGACATCTGAGTCCCTGGAAATCAATCTATAGGCTCAGCATAACCTCCACAAAAGCCTAAGGAATACAAAGTGGAAAAAGAAAAGACAACAAACTGGCAAAAAACACCACCTTAATGTCACCTGAAAACATTTCTCCAATGCCAATGAAGGCAGTGCAAATTTTTCTAGCCACAGACTTCACAGACCCACAACATAAAAAAATAAGAGTCACTAAAAAATGTTTTTTCTCTCTTGCCAGCAAGTTGCACGCCACCCAATCCTGTCATAAATCTGCCACAGTAGTTGTACATTCATCATCCCAACTCTTTTTTTTTTTTTGAGTTGACAATTGTTAACATGATACAACCAACCAAGTGGGTCGTGCCAACATGAGAATGCTACACAAGGGCTTCACAAGTAAGAACAACTCCTCGTTCAATTCTGGTTCCACTATCATTTTTTCCAAGGGATTTACAAAGCTCTTAACAGGGTAAGGGCCACAGAAGCCAAATGCTGCCACCTTCTCTTTGCCTCATAGACAACATCAAAATCTAATCTCAGACTGGAAGAAAGTCAGCCTTTTCTGTGAACCTTCACAGAAGAAAGTGTCTGGGAGACATCCCAGTTCCCAAAATTTTTAGGTGATACCACAACACTTGTGCTTTGCCAGAGCCTTCCCAAAAGCAAAAGAAAATCAGCAGCATGACTTGAGTTTGCAGCTCTTACTGAACTAATGACTTGGCTGGAGTACCAGATGCAGCTAAGAGGCAGATTTTAATGTTCTGTGTATGCTACTCGTGCTGTAGCTCTGTCATTATAGCTCTTGCTGTAGAAATGCTGGCTAACACACAGTGTCAAGAATGAGCTATCCTGAACACACTCCTCCTGGAGATCAAACTCTCCTTGTGCTTCGGTCCCCTATGCAAGGCTCAGCCACTGCTCTTGACTCAAGCAGAGAAGCACTCAGGACTCCACATCCCCCCTCAGCCCTGGATCCTATCCTTCCCATAGTTTTGAAAATTAGTTCTTCTAAACATGTCAAAAACCTTCAACCTATATTCACCATCTCTTTTGAAACTTGGTTTCCAACCTTAAATTGCAGTGGCCATCAGATGTCCCACTTCAATCCCTCCTCACTGGTAGTGCATAAACAAAATATGTCAGGCCACTAATCTGCCAGGAAATACTGCTACATTCATTTGCTGATTTAGTTGAGTGGATGTTGTGGTCACTGTGACAAGAGCCCCCAAGCCCTGGTGCGCAGCAGGGCCGGAGCAATGTGACCATTGGCCCAGGCAGAGGGTTCCTGAGGATCCTGCCTGTCCCTGGCTCTGGGCCTTCCCTCTGGCTGCTCTGATCAACCCAAAAGGTGCCTCGCTGCCTGCCTGTCACTGCACTCAGCTGTCCCTTTCATGGGACCCCTCATTCCATCCCATCCTGCCTGGCACACCCTCTGCATGCCTTCCTGCCGCCGGCTCAGCCGGGCCCTGTGTCCTCTCACTGGGGACATGCACCTCCTCATTCAGCCTTCACACCTGCAGTGCCAGGGCTCCCACTGACTCTGTTCCTCCTCTCCTGGCAGCAACCCCATCACTGATCTTTCTGGAACCTGTCCATGCTCTGTTTAAGTTTAATTTGCCTCTAACCCAGCCTAGTTATGCTCCAAGGGTAGGTCCAGCCCCCTGGACTGCGATTTCCCCAAGCACAGCTCTACCATGGGAGTAACTACAGTTTACTTTAAAACACAGAGGGTTAAAAGTATTCTGTTTGACAAAGAAACTGCCAAAGAGCACTACAGATGTACAAAAGCAATCTTCAAAAACACACTGGAGGGAAAGGGGAGGAGAAGGATGGGAAAGAGAGAAAAGATGGGATGGGGTAGGCACAGATATGCAATAATCCTTCTTGGAGTTATTAAAAAAAGAAAGGAAGGTGATGGGTGAAAAATAAAATATTTAAACTCGGGAAGACAGATCCTTTTTCAGCAATGGAGTATTCAAAACTCCTTGCAATAACAGAGCGAATTATTTCACCTTAGCTATATGAAACTGTCTTTAGGTCATATTCTCATCTCTCTCTACAAAGATACACAAAGGCAAGTCCCTGAGCATAGAGAGGGGAACACACCACACAGTATGGCCAGGTAAGTGCCCACAGCATGAGGGCACTTTGGAAAGCATCCCTGCCCTTGCCCTGCAGGATGTCACAGTGTGCAGTGAAACACTGACTGCTGGGTTTTAGGCCTTTGCAACACCAGCGTGGGGGCACCTTTGGAGTTACAGCAGGAGCAACTTCTACAAGGCAGCAGGGCAAAATCATATGATATGGAACTGTTGGGTTGGAAGGGACCTTGAAGATCCCCAGTTCCAACCCCTCTGCCAAAGGCAGGGATGCCATCCACTAGACCAGGTTGCCAATTTGCCAAAATTGCTTACAGGTGACAGGCATGTCAATTAGTCTACTGCTCCTGCAACTTGAGAAAGAGAGACTAGAATTGGTGGGCTATGTACTATTTTCCAGCTGTGGTGCAGTAGCCCAGCTCACTGCTATTATTTACTTTTAACAAACATCTGTTCCAAGATGAAAGCACCTACAAATGCCTCAGTGTCTCCAAAATTGCAAGAGGTTAGTTTGTTAAACATTTAATCTACGCAAACAAATACAGGCTTCATGCAGAACAGAACTGAGAACAGACTGGTTATTCTATCTTAGCATTGCTAACTACTACTTGCCGCTGTGCATGGAAACTTCAAACCCAAGAACTTCTCAGATACAATTTCCTAGATAAAACATGTTATATGAAGGTCAGCTTCCTCAGAGACTCCTACTTTTAGAAATGAAACTGACTTCAAAAGAAAGGAAGCATTTAAACAGTGTCACGGCAATATGGCTTATTCAATTATTAACTAGCTTATTTATTTTTAATTGCTCGTGTACCTCTTCAAACTCAGCCTAGGTCAGCCATGAAGGAGAGCAGCTACCAGACGTCTGGCAGCTGCAGAGCCTGCAGAGGATGGACATGGATCTCCCAGCCAATGGATGGGGGCTCAGATCAGAGAAAACATCACCACAGATGGCACAGCCGGGTGCCCGTGACTGGCCTCCCCGTCACTCACAGCAGAGTGGCCGAGGGCGTGTGTCTGAACCACTCTCTTACCCCTAAAGGTGGTCTCTCCAGGTCAGGGCTGAGGCACATTGGTGGGGCAATGAGGGGAAGTTTGCACTGCTGCTGCCCATGCTGTATCTGCTCTACAAATAAATAGAGGACTTTAGTCTCCAGGGCTGTCAGTTTGGCACCTTCCCTGTGCACAAAAGACACTTTTGTTTGTTCGCTTTTATTTTCTTAGAAACAACCACCCAAAAAGTTATATGCAAAGCTTAGTATGGCAAATCAAAATAAATCAAATTTATTGCATGAGAGCACCTAAAATCCCACAATTTCCACTTGCTCTCTCTTTTCTTTTGTGTTTTCTACTTTTAATTGTGATAAGAATAAAAGTTATGGACCTCTTTCGGTGTTTCTTGATGACAACGGTTGCTGTTCCACCACAACTCCAATGCTGCCACCAAGCAAGCAAGAAGAAGGCCTATTGCTAAAATGCAGAAAACGCCTGCAAAACTGTGCAGCTTGAGTGCCTTCCCATCTGTCTGTGCATTGGTATGGCTGTTCAGGTCACAACGTCCCATCCGTGGCCACCACTTCTGTTTAAGAACATCCAAATCTCCACTTTCTTGCAACTCTAGGATCCTGCAGAAATTTCAAAAGACAAGTATTATTTGCAACGATACTTTTTTACAGGGTTTTTTTGTCTTTTCCTTATGCTTCACAGCTCTTAAATCTACCATCCCACAATTCAGAACTCCATCACCAGAGTGTTGTATTCTTCATCTGAAACTCCCTTACACCAAGATTTCTTTCTACTCACAGCAGCAGGTAAACTCCACTGGGTAACTTTAGGGAAAAAAAGAGACTGTAAAAATTCCACTGCAATGCAAACAGCATTTTCAAGGGAAATCACCACATTCCAGTTAGTTATGCCTGGTCTGGCTACATTCAGCTGCAGCAGCTGGTCCCACTAGTGAAATGCTCAACCCACTCCACTGCTGCTCTCCTACAATTATTCCAAAAATATGTGAGGCTAAACATGCTACTGTTTGTGCACCACTTTGTACAAATCTGTTTAGGCAGAGACCAACTCATTTACTTTAGCAAATGTAGTTTATTCAAAAGGATTTTACTTCAGTGCTGTTACTTACTGCCTGAATTACTGTGTTAACAGTTGCTAATTAATCATTGTTTTGTCTCTTGTGAAGTGTCCCTTCTCCGCATGAATGATTCATTTTGGATTTGGTTTGATAACTGTTTTAGCTGTTTACTAACAATCTTTTCTCTTGAGGCAGCCTTGTCTCTAGTTATGCAGCTGGAGTTTTGCTCCTTTTTATAAAGGAGGAGCAAGATGAGGCAATCTTGCTTCGCTTCCCTGCCTGGAGCGGAGCACCCGCTCACCTTCTGCTAAGGCCACACACGCCTGCACAACTGTGTGTCTTCATTCCTGGGTACACATTCACAAGAGGTACCCAGCTGACAGCTCAGAGATCACTAAACAGCATAGTTTTATAGTCTGGTCTTGTCAGTCCCATGCAATTCTCTGTAATTCTTGTTTCTCTGCACCATTATGAATCTTCGACCTGCCCCTCCACCCTAAACAATAACACAGGGTTTGTTGTGGGTTTTTTTGTTTGTTTGTTTATTTGTTTGGGGTTTTGGGGTTTTTTTTGTTGTTGTTGGTTTTTTGTTTGTTTGTTTGTTGTTTTTTTTTTAACTGGAAGGAACGAAATACTGCTTCAGAGCCTGCAGAATGTGTCATGAACTCAAGATCTCTCTTCAATCTCTCCTCTACCTCACACCAGGCTCTGAGGACATCAGTCCCCTCTGCCAGAGGCTGGGCTGTCTGAAGGTGTGAGGCCACATGTCACCTCCAGTCCCCCCTTCCCAAACCAGATGCACACCGAGCAGGAGCAGCAGCTTTGTTGGAGCCTGAACTCATAACCTCTCTGCTGTCATGTATTCACCGTTCTTTATTAATTAAAAGGCAAAAGTAATGTGAATGGTTGCTGGCTATAGAGAGAAATCCTTTAAAACAAGCTTTGTTTCAGTTTACCTCTGGGAGAAAAGATCTCTGTAGGGACTTCCATGCTGGAGTGCTATCCCATATCCTTTGCTGCTGATGCTGTTTCCAATGACTGTCACAGAGCATTCATCATCTGTCAGTGCAGCATATTCCACCACTGTCACATCCCACAGGAAAGCATAATTTCCTTTCTTTGCCTGTAAATACAGCATGAACACAACACAGTCTAAACTAAATAGCATTTCTAGGTAGGACAAAACCTAAGCCAGCAAACAAATCAGACAAAAATCAGACAAAACAGATCTTGTCACTACTCCTTGGTGGTATTTCATTAGGTCACAGTTTATGTGTAGACCTTGAACATCTTAATACATTTCTAACAGTCCTCTCTCCCAGCAGGACCTCACCCACTTCAAACCTTGCTAAAATATCTTCCTTTTTTTAGTATGCACATAGGATAACACAGCCAACTGTAAGTGTAGGTGAGGCTTATGTAACAGGTCATTAATTATAAATGAAAGCTACTGCTTTAGATGATGAAATGCCATGCATGTTTTGTAGGAGACATGGAATGTGACTGGTTCCATGCATTTATGTGACAAGACTGGCATAGCATGAGCATTAAGTGATGAGCACCAAAATTGTAATTTTGCAGCTTTTCTCACATAAACATGTAAATAAACAAATTTCCCTAGCAAGTAAACACAGCTCTTCTGAGAGCTATGTTAGTCCTGTAACAAAAGGCAGGCACTGATCTGAAAGAGATCCCTCTTTTCTTCAAAAGTAGAAAGATCCACAAGCATCTACTACTGTCTCAGTTTTGGGATAAATACTCTTTTATTTTAACACACATCCATGCAGATATCAGCTTTAAATATCAGCTTTAACTGGGACTGAAACCAAGGCCTGCACACAGGGTATATAATGAATGTAAATCACATTACTTAACACAAGATGTGAGAAACATATCTGGATAGGGATTCGGTAAAGCAAAATAAAATATCATTTTGTTGGTTAAAGTAACCATTGGTTGCCGAATAGATTCAAGTAGCTGAAGTCCTGTACATATTTCTTTATGGGAACTGATTCAGCTCCCCCAGCAAATGGCTAAAGCACTGGCATAGAATTAGTTCATCCTTCTGCATACTCTCAGTTCTTTTCTAAGCTCAGTTTTGAATTCACCTGTAAGTTTGTAAGACTCCATCAGTTATTTCATTACACTGGATTCCTCAGTTGAGCAAATAAGATAATTTACTTCATCATAGTTTGAAAGAAACCATACCTTTGTGAAGTCCCTTACAGTTGCTTACACATGACAATAAATCAAACAGGTAAGGTATCTTCTAGGGGGCAGAATTCAGGGAAACAAAGATTAAAATTACATTGCCTAGACTTTCTGTAAGGTACTTCCTGCAATCCACCTCTTTTCCCTGTTTCCCTTTTCATCAGCATTGCAGCAAAGATACACAAATTCATTTGCTTCTGGGTTGAAATAGAGTAGAAATGTTATATCCTTCCTCTTTGGTAAGATGTGAAAGAGTCTGTACACTGAACCCTTGGAAATTACTATTTTTATTACTCAGCTACACTGTGTTCCATGGTAAATAACACTACATAGGATTTTGCTACCTATGATAGGAAACTCTCAGCATTAAAAAATGTCCTTAGGGAGTCAAAATCAGCAACACTTGTTACTGTACACAGAATTTATTCAAAATCCATTATATTAGAGAACAAAAGCCCTGCCTGATGGATTTACAGATATTGGACACCTCAGAAAGATTTGGCCTAAGTCACAATGGTAAAATGTGTTTTGCATTTCTCTGGGTATTTTTATGTTGGTTGGTTGAATTTTTGTCTTCTTTTTTTTGTTCTTGTTTTGTTTGGTTTGGGTTTTCTTTTGGTTTGGGGTTTTGGGCTTTTTTTGGTTTTGTTTTTGGGGTTCTTTTGGTGGTTTGTTCAGTTTAAAGAGTTGTATTTATCTTGTGTTCTTTCAGAACTGGTCAGTAAATCATCTTTTCAAATTTACAACTTAGAAAAGAACACTGACAACACAATACATTCCTTTTCTATCTCTTAGTAATACTTGGGGAACACAATGTTCCTCAAATAATTGACTTCCATTACAATGCACTGGCTAAAGAAAAAAACCACATTATTGATTCTACCTTTCAATCCTCAGTTTTCTGTATGTTATCTTATATACAAGAGCTTTGTACACTGACTTTCAGCGCTGGACAGAAGATCTTTTGTAAAGATCTACTTCTCTTGTGTTGGTAGTGCTGCCATCCTAAATCACATCCTGCAACTGTAAATGGTCAATAAACCAAGTGTGCCAGATCTCTTCACATCTATTTTACATATTTTTAATGACATAAGCCAGTCTATCCAATGTCATCACATCTGTAGAGCATCATTTCTCTGACAGCCTGATCATCTTAGCATAATCAGAAATCTGACTTTTAAACTCTTGGTTGTGCATGTCTCAGCTCCCAGAAATCCTGGGTGGAAGGCTGTGTCCCCTCCCTCTCTGACTGCCAAAACCAGAATCTCCAAAGATCCCTTTTTCCTAAGGGAAGACTTAGTTCTTTCCAAACTTCTTCGACTTGTGAATTTTTTTTCCCTGCAGAGTGAAGGCCTCATACTATTACTGTGTTCGTTGTGTGGAAAGTTTTCTTACAACAGAATGTTTAGTTGCTGTCTAAATTCAGCATCCTTCACTTCCCTGTTAATATCTGTTGTGACAGCTAAGCCGTATCATTTGTTCAATTTAAGGAAAAGCTGTCAAACTTTGAAAAACATATGTACAAGATATATAAGTGCACACATACATGCATGCGTGTTTGAAGTAGGCTGACTTTTTATATACCTTCCCTAGGCAAGCAGTAAAAGCCAAATAAAATCAAACTGACATTCATTTTCTATGAAAAATCAACCTCAAATTTTAAATGTAGTTTAAACTTCCTTTTTTGTTTTGTTTTTTAAAATGAAAGACCCCGTGTGTGCACATGTGCCTGCCCCTTAACTTCCAGGCCATGAATGTAGGGAGACAGGCAAAAGGGCCTGTGGTAAATGCCAGCTGAGAATAGGTGAGATAGCTTGAATTAAAGAATGACTGAAATAAACACAGAATAAGGAGCTCAAATTTACACTTCGGTCTGCTAATTGTACTTCATATTTTGCTCCTCTCCTATGTCATTACTGTGACTCTCAGCACACAGGCATGCTGCACAACAAAACAGAAGTCACTTGGTTAAACTTTCAAAAACCTCTTTATGAGAAAGTCAGCCAAAACAGCACTCATTTTTTCCACCCAGGTAGAACAACTACTTTGGCTTATACCAAGGACAGATTGATCTTTGCTTTAAGAGATTTAAGAAAACAGATTTAAGAAAAAAGAACCCCCCAGGCAAAACTTATATTAAAAAAATATTTCTTCTTCACAATCCTAAAAAAATTAAAAGGCTAAAGAAGATTGCTTCCTGGACAAGACAAGGACCACAAAGAAAATAATATTCCAGGAAAGCAGTAAACAACTCCATAATGTCACTCTTCAGCATGGATGGAAATAGAGGAATATTGTTCAAAGTGCCCTGGCTTACTGATGGTTAAACAATGCTGCTTCAAAGAAAGCACGATAAGAAATAATAATAACATGAAAAAAGATCGATTCCAGATTAATCACTGATGTATCTGTGATTTATCTGGAACTTAGGAAGAAGCTATCATACTTAAGACAGAAGTGCCAGAATAGTGCAAAATTAATCATTAATTTGCTGCCAGAACAGAGTGTCAGTGCAGCTGATCCCATTATATGGCTGGTACCACAGAAACATCAAAAAGTGACCTTTACATTGGCATTAGCGGAGTAGTTCAAAAACACAGTTGGATAACATTTATTAACCATATAAAAGTGCTTTAAGAGAAGCAACACAGCTCTAATAAAAAGAAAAACATGCCATTTAATCCTGTTGAAATGCTTCAAACATTAAAATAATTAAGGAACCACTACAGGATGCAACTGATTCAGGTTTAAGAAGCATTTGCTTTTGCTTCAAAGGCTGATGGGTCAAGAAATGGAAAAATTTATGAAGCTCTGTGAGAGCAATCAAAATTCACAATGTAAAATTCATTGTGGACAAAGTAGTTTTTAAAAAAATCATATTAAATGAGCTTTTAAATTACTTCTACTTTCAAAATTAGAATGAAGAAAGAAGATCACTCTGATTTAATGCTCAGTGATCATTAAGGAAACAAAAAAGAGAAGGAATAAATCCTTACTGTGCCACTGCCTAAATCAATGATGCATTCTCATTTTGTGCTCTACTTGGTTTTGATCACTTTTGATCAAAAGCGATGCACAGGAAGAAAAGAAACAATTCAGAGAAATTTTGGCACCAAATTGATCGGACAGGGAAACAAGCAATCTCAACCAAAGCAGGGCATTATAAAATGCCATAATGAGTTTAATTCTCCTATCTGTATATATAGCAGATACAGGATCACATGGGGATCCATATTACTTCACCCTTTCAAAGCAAAAATGGGTCCTCCCAAAGGAATTAAAAACCACAGGTCATTACATGTGTTGGTGCCAATCAATAATTACCCTGACTGCCAGTGGATGGAAAGCAAACAGTTCACTGAGATCCTGGCTGCAGAAACTTTGCTATGACAGCAAGGGTCAATCCTCATCCGTAATAGTCCCAGACAGCTTAAAGTGGCAAAATGACATTTTGTATGGGCTGGTGCTTTGTGTGGTTTCTGCTCCTGTGCTGTGCAGAGGCACTGCTGAACAGGAGGAGCTTTTCCATCTTCAGTGACCACTTTCAACTATCTTGGGAATACAGCAAACCAACCTTCCCCCTACCACCCTCAGCTCTTAAAGCGTTCTCCTGTCACTCCTGTGACACTGAAATGCATTCCTGCCTTTTCCCTGGCTCTCCCAGTGCTGCAGAAGCTGTGCCCTGCCCACGGGAGATGGTCACTGTGGCTGCAGGGACCCTGCTGTGTCTGAAGAGACATCTCTGCCATGGCAACCAAACACCATGAAAGCTCGCATGACTTTCTTCCACTGCCATCCCTTTGTTTGCAGACAAAGGGAGTAGGGAAATCTCCACGAAATGGAGAAAGATAAACTGAACAGGGACAAACACCTGAAATACCTGTCTGTGGCATAAATAACCAGCACTCCCTGCTTTGCACTGAAGGGGCATTGCTTTGTTTGTAACTGCAGCTGAACTGTGACATAGTGTGAAGAAAATAGAAAGGAGGAGGGAAGAAAGAATAGTAGTGATTCTTTTTTCTTTTTTTGCATTGTGTCAGGCAAGTCCTCATTCAGAAAAATGTTTTATGAATCTTTTTATGCTAGAGAGATTTAGAGTTCCCATTTCCTACGAAACACATTTGTAAAGCACATTTACATCTCTTTCATGCAGCAGTACGTGTTTATGGATGGAAACTCTCATTTCCTTGGCTGACATCAATTCTCTTTTAGAAAAAAACCCAGAATTTCTAGCCATAATACTTGACATAGAAAACTTGTCTGTTTATTCAGACAGTTCAATGAGCTAGGAAGAGTGACACTTAAACTATAAACACAATAGTTTAGTTGACAATGTTATTAAATATTAATGCCAATTTATGTAGGTGGCTAATCAAATAGTGGCCTCGGTCATCCTTGGGGACTGAAGTAAAATTTAGTTGTTGTTGACATTAATTGAATGAGCTGATCCAGTTATATAAAAATCACCCTACAACACTGAAAGCAAACTTAGTATAAAAAGTTATTATCACATAGATAGGATGGAGCTGCCAGCTTCATACAGACAATATAATTGGTATTCTCAACTGCCTGCCAATCTACAGTTACATTTCTGGCTTAGCAAATGTAGCTATCATAAATGGCAGCATGCACTAGGCTTACAGAATAAGAGTATTTACAATTTCATGGATAAAGAGCATCCACTGCCATAAGAATGTTAGAAAAAAGAAAACTAAAATACTGTATATTTTTCTAAGGTAAACTGTTTTATTGGCTTAAATGCTAGGGTACATAGAAAAGTATTTAATGTCTCTATTTCTCTTCTAAATGCTACCAAAACATCTCAAAAGAGGCCTCATTTTCATAAAGTGCTGAGTAGATAAAGGAAAAAAAAAACAAAACAAAACAACAACCACTGCAGACTTTGCTCTTGCCCGAGCTCTTCCTGGTCCTCAAGGAATTGAGGATTTTGGAGCTGAGAGCAGAGGGCTTTGGGGAAGCTCATCTGAGGGATGGGCAGGGTGAACCCAAACATTTGACTGAATATTTGTATGCTAAGACATGAGAATGTCTGCATAAAGCTTTTGTCCAAAAGCTGAGCAAAGAGTTGGGAATCTCTTGCTAAAGGAATCTGAATTGGTAAATGGGACAGCTTGTGTTGTGTTCACTCTCTTCATGGCACTGTAAAACAGTAGATTTTGGAGACTGTTCCTCTGACTGTTCAGAAAAGGTTTCAAAAATTCAAAATAGGAAAAGGAAATGGAAACCAAAACCATTTTATTATGTCCCATGTACAAAAGCATAAAGAACTAGTAAATCAGTGTTTCACTGACAAGAGTATCTCTGATCAAACATTCACTATGGTAAAAAAACCTTTTAACTTGTTCTAGGAAAAAAATCAATTGACAGATGAAGAGGACACTTTTCACTAAAGGAGCTGCACATCAAGGCTTTCAGCATGGCTGCATCCCTTCTGTGTAATGTACTCCTGGACACGTGTTTGATGTAAAGTACTGCCTGGTTTTGTTGAGATTGAAGATGGGGAGCAGAAGGGAGAGGCAGGCTATGAGAGAGAGAGAGAGAGGGGGCATCTGTAATGGCCAATACTCTTTATGACAGGACTCAGAACAAAGATGCAGCATCCTAAGCTGCATCTTTGCACATCCTCACAATGTAAGCATACACCACTCCTTGAATCCCACATCAATTCTCTGTTCCACAAAAAAACCCATGTAGCTTTATCTGAGAGAAATAACATTTTGGTAAAACATAGTGTCATGTGAAAACATTTGAAAGTCTGGAATAAACAAAGAAAAATCTTGCATTAAATTTCTGCTTTAAGAGAAATAAGTATGTGTACTGTGGATCCCTTAATTCTTACTCATGTTTCCAATCATGAACTCAGAAAAAAGAAAACAAACTCAAATGAGCAAAGGACAGGAGTCAGTACTGGATAATGTGAAGAATTTCATCCAAAAAGGCATTATCAAAGCTCCCACAAAACTGTGAAACTTTATGACCAGATCCAAAGGACTTAGATACTGAAGACTTAGGCAGAGCTAAAGTACTTAAATTCAGAACAATGACACCAAAATATGATTCTTATCTGCCATCAAGGCACTAAAAGGAACTTTATATGTGGAATTATAGGGGTTTTAAATGACTGTAATTTCTTTCCTGTGACTTAACATTAACTCCATAGAAACAACATTGATACAGAAATTAAATGAAAACCCCTGTGATCCAGTCTTACCTTCCTGATGCCTTCAGAAGGGTTTGATACACAATTATCTGCCCCGTTATTCTTACTGATAGTCCTCCACAGTTCAGCAAATGTGTTATCCTGCTCCAAAGGGTTGGTCCCTTTTGCTTTAAAGTATTCATACACTGCTGAGTCCCTGACTGTACCATAAGATATATCCATTTGTTTGGACAGATCCTGAAACGTTCTGAAATTCAAGTGATATTGAGAAATTAGTATTATGCAGTACATTAACAAGATTTCATTAATTAAATGGTTTCTTTCTATGTCCATCATTCGTCAGAATGCACTTATCCTCACCAAGTAACATTTCCATATTTCATTCCTCATCGTAAAGGAAAGCCAAACAGTTATTTAATTGTACTGAGATCATATGATTTTAACAACACCCAAGGTCTGTTTCACCCCAGTGAAGAATTTCTTGACAGATAGCATTCACATTAAATATGTTACCAAGATTGCACAAGAATATAATGTGATAAAGACTTACCTGAACACAGGAAAAATTCATATTATAAATATGAATTATCAACTTCACCAGAAATACCTCACAGAATTCAGTGGAATTAGTTTGCAGTTATACCAATGCTCCATCTGACTCCAAATCAATATGACTGTTTTAAACAAACAAATAAAATCTTGCTTCCAATTTCCACTAAGTCTCTCTTGCTCTCTCTTTTCACAGCCTCTGGTAAAACAGGCATTTTTCATTCACACAGAGGCCTAACTTTCATTTACTCATCATATACCACTCTGGAAGTGTAAATGGGTCTCACCCTGAGTGGCTGTGAATGCACAATTTATTTTCAAATTGTACAGAATGTAATTCACTCCTGTTTTACAGCCTTTTCTGCACTGAAAGGTGTAAATCACTGCCTGCATCAATGAAAACCAGCCCAAGCTTCAAAACACCTAAGGTGGCATCACTGCCATCAGAAGCAGCATCCTGGCTGTTTTCCCTCTCTCAGAGGTTCATTCCCATTCCTGCGCCCTCCTCCTTTGCCCTCAGGTATCACCTCTGTGCAGTGCCACCATTTTTCCATCTGAGCATACAAATATACAACACACATTCAACCTCTGACTCCACACATGGCAGCAGGGACCAAACTGCATCTCAAATAATGGCTTACTTCCTTTAAAATGCTTTAGCAATGTGTGACTTCACAGATTAACAACATGCTTCTGATGTAACCAACTAACACTGCTTGACATCAGTTAAACTAAAGCAACCCTCCTCGCCTCGCCCCATTTCTTTTTCCCAAAAACAATCTTTCAGAAGCAATAACTTCCTGATCAATAGATCTGAAAAGCCCACTCTTGCACCTCCCGCTCCTGGAGCCGCAAAAGCAGAACATTTTGGCTTGCAGCTTGTGCAGATTTCTTCACAATGCTCCTGAGGAGCCTTCCCTTGGCCCATGAGCCAAAGCTGTTTTCCACAGCTGAAGACTTGTCATAGACAATATTTTTCTGCCACCCTCTTCTCTGTTTCCCTGGGGAGATGCCACTGCTGACACCTCACATGCCTGTAAGATTCCCTGCTACACTATTTAAAGCAAAGCAATCTGGGCATATACACAATGCCACATAAAAACATACAGAAAGCTCTTCCCTCTTCTTCCTCACATCACCCCCAGGCCTCCCAAGTTTAGCTGCAAGAGGTGCCCTTCTCTGGGAGTCCTGGTGTGGGAGCCCTGTCCCCAGGCTGCAGCTCCCAGGGCTGCCTCTCAGCACACCTCCCACCCCAAACTCTTCCAACTCACAAGCTGCTTCAAACAGTTTAAGTGGTTTAAGTTCTTAAATTGTGTTAAGAACTTTTTATCATTTTAAGCTGTTAAGAAGCTTTAAGTAAGACTGTGTGAACAGTTTCTCTCTATATACATTGCACACTTGTGGATTTGGGCTAACTCGAGGACCTCCACCAAACCCCAAACCTCCTGTTATTTCCCTAGCTCTGTATATGGCAATTGATAAAGTACAAAACAAACATCCTGGAGGCTGTTGGAAACTCAAAAAGCTAATGAAAAATGGGAGAATTTGTTCAGATTTTATTTCTTTCTTTAATGATCCTGAAAGGTCTATTCTGCTCCCCTCAATGTTTCCTGTACATTCTATGGAACGATTTTTCCTCCAGTCTTGATCTACATGATTACATGCTGCATTTAGATATGTCTCTATTTTTTAAAGTGAGTTTCATCACATCCCAGGGAATTGCTTAAACCCCAGGAATGGATAATCTGGCTGTTAAAAGACACATTTTTGCCTATAGGGCAAAGAAAGGTGCTCAATATACACAGGAGGGTCTTCTGTGGCAACCCCCTTCCCACCAGGTTTAGTGCAGAGATTTCGGTGCGTGTAGGAACGCATGTTTGGTAGAAGCAAAGTAGCAGAAATATGTTTAACTAATATACTTTAACACAGGTTTCAGCTGGTAACAACTTTACAAATGCCTACTGCTGATGCTGCTATTCTGTTTGCAAGTTTCAACATGAGCGTTTGGACAGTTAAAAAAATAATTAAACTTGCAATTTTAATATTATCAGTATTTCCTGCTTTCCTTTATTGCCATGGAAGCTTTTACTCAGAAATGTGCATTTTGTTTTAGTTAAATTGCCCTTTATTGGCAATCAGTATTTTTATTTTAGCTAAATTACATTTTATTGACAATCAGTACTGCACAAAAGCACAGTACATGCTGCTTTACGAGCAGCACAGTTTGTTCAATTCTCTAAACATCACAGGGCAGAGAGAGCAAATCTGGGGTTTAAATCAAGTGCTTGCAATAACAGACAAGCATACAGGTGGCGGGGGGGAGGAACAGCATTGGCCTGGCTGTGGGAGTAAGGTAAGCCCTTTAGCTGGCAGCATTTCCTTGGAACAGAAAATGTGGAGTACTGTGTGTCCTCAGGATTTCTTGTAGTGCACCGTTTGATGTTTTGGACCACTCAGCCAAGAACCTATCCCAGAAATTATCCTGACAGAGAGTGGTCTCAGCCACAGTTCTTACTCTGTATAAAAAAACATTTTTGCTGTATTTCTGCACTGAAAGTGGAGGCAATGCTCAGCACCTCCATGGCTAGAGAAGTGGCCAGAAGATTTGGGAACAGTGTGCATGGGCACATACATGAACAACACTGGATAGAGATGAATTATCTCCTATTTTTTACAGGGTGAAGTAAAATAATCACAAGGGTAGGTTTTAAACACTGTTATTTTAGCCCCTTCAAATTTGCCTTTGCCAGACAATATCACTCACTGCTACACTTCAGATCCTGGCTGTATCTCACATTCTCTAAAGGTGGCTGCTGTCATTGTTCTTAAGCTTTATTTGTGCAACCAGCTGTTAGCAGGATCCATCTCCTTTAGCCACTCAAATTCTTGTCTCACTTTCCTATGGCAAAGATTTCCTGCATTTAATATACAAAATTATTTGTGACAAAAATGTGCAGCATAACAAGATGCCCCATTAACCTCACCACCTCAGTGACTAGATCTCACAAGCCATTAAAGGCTCCTTGTGAGTGTGATTAAAGATAAAGCCAGTAAAGCAGAAAAAGCCAATGCCCCTCACTTACAGTTACAGGAGCATAACTTCAATTTGTAGATAAATACATCCATGGTGTGATTGCTATAATTGACAAGTGCATGTAAACCAATTGATTTACTTAAATGCATCTGCAGTCAATCTAAAGAAAAATGTCTTTTAAACCCGTATGACCAGCCAAAACATTTAATGCCCATATATATGCCTGCTAGAGGAACACAACAAATGATATGTATTCCCAGTGGAACTGCAATTACTTCATGCAGAGTCAACTGAAGACTGGGCTCTCTGCTTGTTTTTTTTTGTTAGAGACTTATTGACATAAAACAAATGTTGCAGAAGAAACAGGCAATAGTGGCATTAGCATTTATAATTAGACCACGAAAAGTAATTGCCAGAATAAAAATACTGGTTAAGAGACACTTTTTGTAGATGTGCTCTTACTTGTGAAAGCATTGTGTAGCTGTAGATACACAGATTAAAAACATGCTGCCAGTATGGGTTTATTTTACTCTGTTGCTGCTATATGCCCAAGACTTCTAGATGAATAATAAGTGACAGACTAAACTTGACACCAGGTGCTTTGAGGTAACTGCTGATCAATTAACTCAGCTGGAGGCACCTGCATCATCAGATGTGATCAAAGCCTTTTTCAAAAGAAAAACATGTTCTTGTCATTTAAAAAAAAAAAAAGGAAAAAAAAAAAAAGGGGATTTTTTTTTTATNCAGATGTGATCAAAGCCTTTTTCAAAAGAAAAACATGTTCTTGTCATTAAAAAAAAAAAAAAGGAAAAAAAATAAGTGGATTTTTTTTGTAGTGACCCTGAGATTTCTTGCTCAATGCAGCATAATATTCTACCTGATGGATACCATCAAGATAAAGAGTCCGAGAGATTATGAGACTTTTGAAGCTGTTCTGCCTAAATGAAGTCTTAAAAATGTACACATCAAATTTATAGTACAAGTCCTAATTTTCTATCTTTAAATTCCTTGAGGCTAAATTATTTTCTTTTAAATTTTTTTTTCTCCAAAAATTAAGAATTCATTACATCTCCAGAATTAAATATAAGTGCAGTTCCTAACAAGAACTGTTTTCACCACACAATTATATGAGAGGGAAATATTTGTTTTATGCACTGGGAAAATGGTAAACCCAGTAAACTTCAAAGTAAGACTAGAAGCATCTGAACTGATTTGACAAGCTTGTAAGCCTAAGAAACACCTATGAGCTAAAACCTAGAACATAAAACTCTATCTGAAAGGAGATTTAGTGGATAAAGTTATACCCAGTGGAAAAGCAATGAGTTGAAAGAGAATTCTGCCTACTATGAACTGCAGAAAAGTGCAGAATTTTGAGACCTAAAATTGCTGAGAACTCCTCCCTCCAAGGGAGAATTTTCCGTGACAACGAGGACAAAAAAGAAAATGGTGTTAATTGTTGCTGACCACGTCAATCCACCCACTGAGAGATGAACTTGGAAGCCAAGCAAGCATTGCCAGATCAGATTCTCATTTGTAGATACCCCCGAGAGAAAAGAGTCTGCAAAGCTGAACCAAGGCTGAAGTGGCACTGTGGGGGTACAGACAATGTCTGCATGAGCACATCCTACCACTGAGAACCTCAATCCTCATCTGAGTCCTGATTAATTTTTTATCCATTTATGAATCAGCAAGGCAAAGGATTTGAGCCTCAGCCCATTGTTCACAAATGAACAATCTTTGGAACACCAGTTTTAAGTAAAATTTATGAGTGGGTAGGGTAAAGTTTGTCTTCAGGTATCTGAAACTGAGTTCAAACTTTCACAAAAAGACATTCTCTAGAGGTGATCTACTCAAGCTGAGCAGTTTAACTGGTTGAAGAGCTGAAAACAATTAAAAATTCCCTCTGTTATGGATAGAAAGTACCACTAGGGGATGATAGGCTCACTGACTCAGAGACTTGCATGAAGAGTTTCACTGTGTTGCTAAATGCAAGTTAAAAAAGCGTAAGCCCACTTAAAAATGGAAGAGAATAGCAGTGTCTCTAAACATTAGTGCAACTGATATTTCATCAAAAAAGGGGGTTATATTGGCTGAACAATGAGGTAACATTAGAATTGATCTGTATTTAGCACCTACAAGTCTAAAAAGTAAATATACTTTAAAAAAAAGAAAGTATTATTATGTATTTTGGTAGATTTTCCATGTTTGTTCCAGGTACATACAGGAATGTTATTAGTGTGTGTTAAATTGGACATACAAACTAAAAGATGGGCTACTTTAAAGATTATTCTTAGTGGGGCCAATAAAACTGTTCAAGGTATTCTTAGACTGGCAGTACCCTTAGTACAGAGAAATAAAATGAAAACAAGTTTATCTCCACTTCTTATAATCTTAGACTTCAGAAGAACTGGTCCATTATTTTAATTTGGACATCTCGGATTTTCTTTGAAATTATGAATCATTTAACTGAGCTTTTAAATCAGTCCTTAAATTGTCAACTTCTCTACAGTGACGTGATCAAATTCTACATTGTTCTATTTCACTGTAAGTCACTTTAAATGCTCTTAATTCTGTCTCAGTGCAGTGATGTGAGGAGCAACAGGTTTCTTCATCAAATACTCTAAGCAAAATTTTCATTTTAGCAACAAAGGTATTCCAGTAGAGATCAGCAGCAGTTCTTGCATGCTTAGGATACACTTTTCTGGGTCAAGTCCTTCACCAGCAAATATATACTGCTTTGTAATTCATACAAAACTCATTTTATCTGCTCTCCATGAAAAATACCATCCACTTTAAAAAAAAAGCCTTAGCAGAAAAAGCCTCATGGGAGTTTCTGCAAGGGAAGCCATAAGTATTGACAGATTAAACAACACTGAATCAGTGGAGTTGCAGCCCTTCCCACCAGGACTGCACCTTTCCAAACCACAGCAGGAGACAAACAGCACAGACAGCCAGGGCTGTGTGTGCTCCTGTCCACAGCAGTGGGGCAGCAACAGCTGCTACACAGGATTTCAAAGAAGCAGGGACTTTCCTCCAGTGGCAAAGGCAATCAATTGACATGTGTCACAGAACACGTTGCCATGTCAACCACCTACTCTTCCTATAGCTAAAACAAATAGTGATTGAACTCCTCAGCAGGTAATGGCACTGCAGCAGCTTTTTTCATCATTATAATGGTGACTGCTGCCAGAGTGGTGGCATCTCTGAGACTCTGACTGGATTGGGACTTGCTGCCCTAAATTAGGTGCAACCAAAAGTAAAATGTAACATTCAGTTCTAGGGAGAAGCTTTATTTCTGCCCCAGGAGGAAGGGGTTTGCTACACATCCTGCATGCCATGTGTGATGGCAACAGTTCTGTCACCCACACAGGGCAGCATCAGGACTCTCTCTCTTCTACTGCCCCCAAAGGAACTTTTTTTATAGGCTACCTAGCAGACTCAATAGATAGAGCAGTACTGCTGAGATCAGTGAAAATAGCTATACACACAAAAGCACATGCTCAAGGTTCCCAGGATTGGAGACAAAAATATAAACAGTAAGAAAAATGAAAAACAAAATAGCCAAAAAATACATACACAAAGCACTAGAAGCACTAAACTTCTACAGCCTCCAAACTGACTTAACTTATTTCAAACAACTTCCAGCAGCCACTGTTCCTACATGCAAAGGGGAAGACAAGTGAACTAAACTGTTTTCTTAACTCTTGATACACCACTGGCTCCCCTGCAGACTGAGTGTTTCTCTGCTCCTGAGCTACTGCATGATTAAGTTTTAAAAGAAGGGAACACTGAACCCACTGAAATGCAAAGACAGTCAAGCCCCTAATAAATGATACACTGTCGTGTTTATGATTTTAGTAGTAATTAATTACTAGCTACACACATTTATTGGCAAAACATTTAGAGGCTTTGTGTACTTTCTAAGAGTCTGAGATGCAGCAGAAATACATTCTATTACCAACATTTGAATTTCCACTCTTCACTGATCTCAGAACAACCTGCAGCACTTCTGCTGAAGTCAAAGCATGGAGGATGTAGGACAAAAGCCCATACAAGCAGGCTGTGTCCCATTGCTCAAAGAAGTCCTCAGTATCTTCCAGCAGTTTATTTAGGAAACATGCCCGTTTCCAAAAAAGGATTTCACGTTATTTCCGGCTACAAGACTCAGATTTGGATCCCAAAATCAAACTGGATTCTCATCATAATCAGTAAAACAGGTTCTTCTGTAAACAACATTAAACCTCTGGGTATTCCTGTCCATTGCTATTTCTAAATTATACCCTCAGGACCACCTCAGCAACTGCAATCATCTCCAGTGATCTGTGTGAGTGTGACTTGACTTGTCACTGGATCCTAAAAGTTCATTTTGCCTAGAGCTGACACTGACTCTGCTCCAGCACTGCACATAAAGAAATCTGTTAAACAGCTAGAAATAAGCTAAACATCTCCTGATTGCCAGTCTAGTGTTTCTAACTGTACTTCCAACCCTCCTCCTCGCCAAACCTCCTCCAGGCAATAAAAGCATAAGTCACTTAGATTGCTGCTTTTTTTTATTACTTATTTGGAATTTATTTTTTTTCTCTCTGGACGTCCCATGTTTTCTGAATTGCTGGCACATTGTAAAGAAATTGTGATGGTCCTTACAGTAGAAGTTATGGTCGTTTTGCTTGGAATGTTTTCAAAAACAAAAAATAGCATAATAAACTATTCCATTAATACTGACAGCAATGGAAACTAGTTTCTGAGCATTTGCATCCCAATGCTGGATCCACTGAGGCCCCATAGTTAGTGATCCCTGGATGAAGTTTCTCTTATGGCTGAGTATTTGTGATTGCATATGGATTCATCTGATGCCTAACTAAAGGGGTGAAGTCAGAGAGAAGTCTTTCCTTTGTATTTACACGGGCTGTTTACAGAACCCCTCTTCACCACCCCATTTCTCCATAGTTTTAAAAACTTAATAACCTTGAGATAATACCCAGTTTGCCCACCATGTTTGCAATTGAACAATGAAAAATATCAGACTGACAAAGAGACACCCAGAGCATCTAGCACATTAGGGTCTCTTTTAAGATGCAGGCCCAGGTTTTCGAAGTCTGGAGCTTAAATTTGTATGCTCAGATCCACATTTAAACTGCTACATGACTGGGCAGATTTTCAGAACAGATCAAGGAAAGATTTGGCCCAACAGCACATCTGCACAACACTGGCAGATTCAGCTAAAAGTCTGGGAAGGGATTCAGAGCAGCTATGAGCAGTTGCTGTTCACACTGCAAAACCAGAGTAATCAGTCTGGCTAAAAAAATCTGGGTAATCTTGGATCCTTTATCCATACACCATATTCCATTCAACAGTGAGAAGGAAACTAAAATGAAAAGGTGAAAACCTCCCAAGAGCATGTTTGGAGGAAAAAATACTCCTGTTTGGATTTCCTTTGAGTATTTTCTTGCTTCACTTTTAAACCACTTTGCCATTGTGGGCTTTCTCTGAGTAGCTCAAAGGGTTAACATGTTAATTAAAGCAAGGTATTCTACTCCTTAAATTATTAATTAAAATAAAAACTGCAGCTGGTGTTTAACAGCATCTCGGTCCCAACAGCAGGTTTTAGTCACTTCACCTAAATCAAACATATCATAAAGTTGGCATGAAAATCATATTGTCTGAATCAAACACATCTGGCAACTGACACATGCTTTTACCTATAATGAAAATAACAAACTACTTATTATATATGCAGATGCACTTGAAATTGTTTGCCATGCTGATGTCTTCTACCGCTCACATTCAGAAGCTAAAAATCCTAATGAAGATTAATGATTAAGATCGAGAGGGAAGAAATTGCTTTCTTCCTTTTCCTCTGCTGTTCTAAGTGCTGATAACGCTGCTGCTCTATTTTGTGCTCAGATGACAAAGAGAAGCTTTTTAATTAAATAGAGTGGGCAACAGATAAGCTTGGCTTCTTGGTGCTGCCTTATAAAGCTTTTACTCAGGGTTAGTAGTACTTTATACAATGACTGTTAGGATACCATTAAAGTCCATGAAATCCCAGTGTGTAGTAAGGTCCTACACAACACTTTATTAAGTTTGGATTTACCAGGAGTCCTGCGTGTCAGCAGGAGGGGCTGGATGAATTTAGAGCTGTCAAAGGTACAATGTGATGCTGGAAAACAGCTTCACACCCTTCCCTTATCACAAGAAGAAAAAAAACCAGAGAGGCTCTGAAGAGGCATCTTGATTGCTACAGCATGTGCTGCATACTCCTGGGAAATCAAAATACAGGGCTCTTCATTAATACTGAAGGCACATATAGCATTCATCAGTTATTATTGATGTCTAAAGTGCATGCATTACATATGCATGTTTTCAAGTCTGGAGGCCCACATGGCTGCTTCTCAGAGGACCAGACTGAGCACATGGGGTATGGTGCACTCCCCATCTCGACCGGATGTACAAGAAGGTAACCAGGAACAGAGACCTCACCCTTTGTTCTGTCTTTCTCCTCACCCTGAACACAAGTCTCTCTCAATACTGAAGCTCATACTAGAAAGCACCAAAAAAGCACATCAGAAAAAACTGGCTGCTCACCATATTGAGATTAATTAGTTTATTGGGTAGCCTAATTATATACCTTGAAATATGAGCTTGGAAATTGCATTATTGCCATATGTAAGAAACACAGTATTTAACATCCACCCCATTCTGACTGATGGTTTTCTATTCTTTTCTAGATAGACATGACTATTCATAAATCAATTAAATTAAATCAGTGGCACATTGTCTCAGGCTGGTTTTAATGGTTTAGAAGGCAAACAACTTCTGCCTGTGATTACATTGCTTGTAATGCAACAAACTTTGTCAGTTGTATCAAAACAGCTTTTCTGAGGCAATGCTGTTCTCTCCCTCATCTCCAGGTGAGTCTGGAAACACTCCTGTGTTATATTATATTATAAAGGGGGCACACGTGCAGAAGAGAACATTGCTCAGTAAGGCAGATGAGCCCAGGAAATGGAAAGAGCACATGCAAGCCTTCTCTTAGCAACACAGCAGTATTCCAGAAAAAAATTTCTTTCTCTCCAGAAAATATTCTGCAATGTAAGAACCGAGAGGATAGCACCCATGGTAATGAACAGCAGGATCTTAGTTCCCAAGGAAAATAGGTTCCTTTCTCCCCTAAACATTCATAACCTGCATTAATCAAAAATGTTTTGTTGGGCTTTTTTTTGGTTTGGTTTGTGGGTTTGTTTGTTTTTACAGTATCGGGAATAGTTTCTAAATCTCTTTATAAAGATACTCAATTTTTAAAGCCTTTCTTTAAAAGGCAAGTTTACAGATTTCCACTTCATGGCAAGATGGTCGATAAATATTTTAGAATGTATTGGAACATCTCTTTTTTCAGCGGATGAAATATCCCATATATCAGTTAAGGTGTTAAAGAGTGTCTGGTGTGAGAAGGAATGGTCTTCTATCATGGAGACATTTATGAGGGGAGTGGCTATTTTAGATCTGATAGATTTAAATGGAAATGTCAAAGAGGAAAGTATCCAGATTAGAAGTGTTTGCAAGATGCTGAAGTTTAATATCCTGAGGCAGAAGAGAAACCCAAACAAGATTAACAACATAAAAATAATACATTTCAAAAGACCAGACTCAACAAACATCAAGAACTAGAGAAGAAAGAAAGGGGTGTTGCTTTAAAAGATAAAGGATACAGAAGGGCTGGCAATTCCTGAAAGATACCATATCAAAGACACAGATGCAAACTATCTTAACATGAGGAACTATTAAAAGAAGCTACAAGAAGTTGCAAGAGCTTCTGCAAGTGCTCTTTCAGGACCTTGAAAACCAAAATCATTCTCTTTAAATTTTAAAGAGTAATGCAGCCATTGGACTAGCTAACCATACATACTATAAAGGTATGAGATAAAAAGAATTAAGAAGCAAAGATAAATCCTCCTCACAACCAATAAACTTAGTTTGCATGACCTGTCACTGCAGAAAGTGATTTGTGTCATCCCTTGACTGAAGTTCCAGAGTCCAGAGCAGAAGATGGGAAAATTACCTTTGCTGTTAGGTGGGTGAGAAACTGTAATGCTGAACAATCATGGCACAAAAATGACAGAATCTTGGTGAGGAACTGTGCAAGGTGAGAAGACAGGTTTTTTTACATGAACAAATGAAGCAGTTCCCAAAATATTTCATGAGATTATCAGAGTTGGAAGCCTATGTACGCCCTGTTTGAAGTGACAGTAATTAAAAAAAAGGTACAACTTCTCCTCCTTATAAGTGAGAACACTAACTTTCAATTTCATCTCATGGTTTTGCAGGAATTAATTTACTGTGATTAACTGTTTACTAACTATTGGTTGTTTTGTGAATACAATTTACTTGTTCTGGGCTTCAGGAATGCTCTCAGAGAGACCTTCTGGCAATTTGGAAACCAATGCAGTAATATTCACTATATTACCCTGCAACACAACCTGTGTGACTATTATAATAAGGCCCACTGTTACACTAATGACTCTGACCAGTACAGATAAATTATATAAAATACATGTTATTTTACAGGGAGTTTTGGTTTGGTTTGGTTAGCAGGCAGCTGCTTCACTTCACAACGTCATTAAAATGTGGAAAAAAACCCCCACTAGCCAACTTCTTTAACGGTTCAGACACAGAATTATTTCCAAAAGAGAATTCCGTATGGAGTTTTTCTTCTCCCTCCTGTTTTTGTCTTTAGAGATGATGGATTGAGCCGTTAGGAGGTGTCTGAAGCTTTAAGGCCCTTTCTGTTTGATTTGCTATAGTAATAATTATTTTGCTTTTTTAATATCCTGCTATATTAGATGGCATTATCAGTTCATATAAGACATTAAATCAGCTTCTTTAGAGAAAACGTAATAGAAATCTAAGTATCCTATTGAGCAAAAATCTTCCATTACTCTGTTATGTATTGTTTATCCCTTAGGAGTTAAATAGAAAATATAACCTGATAAAATAAGTCATCGGTGCTATCCATGTAATAAAAAAGAAACCTCATCCTACAACAAGGAAGGCGTAAGTCAGGGGCCAGAGGGATTTAATGCATGCAGAGAGCATACAGCTGCTCTGTGGACAGCTGGGGAAAAACCTACATTAATATGAGGCAATCTGACCCAAAAGGTGACTCCGTCCAAGCTGAGCAGTCTGCTATCAAATATCAGATTTAAACCAATCCTTGTACGTTTTGATGGGCTGTCCTGAGGGCTGCTACTCTTGCTAGATTTCTGTCCTTTCAAAGCAAAAGGAAAAAATAATAAAGATTTTATTACCTGCACAGATGGTAGATTTTGCTAATGTTATATCCAAATCATTTTCTTCTCTAAACTGTGCACGCATCTGAATTTTAATGCCTCTACCCACCTCAGTCACAAAACTTCACAGTAACCAGAACAAATGAAGAGATGCTATGACATAGGTCTCTCAAAAGTCAAGTTGGAGAGGTGTGGAATCACAGATCTCTTGGCTGGCCATTGATCTCCAATCTATGCCACATTTTTTAATGGCAACTGGAGAGATGGAATGCGAGCTTGATTTTCAGCTGTGCATTCTCATTTTTCTCAGAAAAATGTCCCTGGGAAATATTTGCACTTAGATGCTTGCCTGCTTGTTCAATTAGAGGAGTAATTAGGATCCATTTTAAAGCGTGCTTGAACGGCATATGCCAACATTCAGAAAGCTTTTCAAAAGGCTCCAGACTCTCCGGCTTTCCCGGCAGCACCCACTGGGCAGCACCATCAACAGGAGTGAAATGAAAAGACAAACAATGGGAGTTGGAGCACTGGCAGCAGCCCAGTGCCTTGTCCTGAACAGAGCCTGAAGGCAAAAGCTGGCAAGCTCTGCCCCTGAGCACTGCTGCCCTGCTGCACGGAGCATTTCCCAGGAAATTTCACCCCTGTGATCCAGAGAGGGAATGTTCTGGAAAAGAAAAAAAGTTTTGAGCTCTTGCATCTTTCTTACACTCATTTTTAGCCCTTGTTTTTTCTGGAGGGACTTAATCTAGTTATTTAATGATTGAAGCTTTTGCTCACAGGCCTTTAATAATAATCACAATAATTATTTTTTATCATGCTCATTCATACATGCCTCCTGCCAACATGCCCGAGGTGCTGCTCAGACACTGCAAAACATAGTACAAATTAAACATAACAAAAGAAAATCCAATGAAATATTTAAAAAGACACATCTGATATTAACAAGAGAAAGGCTGTTTTCAAACATGAGGAATTTCGAGACAAAATTGATGTGAATACAGAGGGATTCTGGGGAAGTTCTCACCACCAACCCTATCAAATCTACCTAACTACAGCAGATGAAATGTTTGTTCATTTCCCTCTGGCTGGCATCTTCCAAGTACTTTTCTCATTTTATTTTAAAATATTTTGAGATTGCTTCTGTTCGGTATGCAACCAGAAAATCTATCTTTTTTTGATGCCTGCAGTGCTACTGTAACATGGTCATTTATGGCCATCACCTTTAAAACACCAAAACTGACAATATGCCATATAAGAAAATATTATTACTGTGTTATACAGAAAGAGAACCAAGACAGAGAGGAGGTTAAGCTTGCCAAGATCAAACAAAGCTTGTGGTAGAAAAAGAATTTGCACCCAAGTCTTCCAAGTGTTGGTCTATCACCCCAACTAAGCTGCTCTAAATCTTCAGCTGTCACCAAAACACAAGAAATTGGGGGATTAAAATACAAATAAGGAAATCTGAAATCATGAAACAACAGCTGTGATCTTATAGCAGATATATTATGCATTTGTATGCAGTCCGTGAATGCACGTAATACAGATGCCTCTCAAGGCATCCATAGCATGTGCAAATGTTAAGGATCAATTTGACAAAATCTTAAATTTAAACTCTTTTGAATTTGCAAATACAATACCTTTTTATGTCCTATTTTTCTGGCATTATTCTTAACCTCTTGTCAGACAAGCTCTCCTAAACCTGAGTTTCAGAATATCTGTGCAGCTATTGAACTGCATGTAGTCTGCTTGTTAACAAGAAATGAAGCTGGAATGTAAGTCACTGCTAATTAAACTCATAATTACAAATGGAAGGTCAGACAGCAGATCCAAGAGCTGTTTGAAAATGTAATAAGACAAAAGAAAGAACAAACTCACATGTAATAATTCTGCCTTACTTGGCAGACTGACCCATTAGAAGACTCCTCAGCCACACACAGTACTGAAGGCAAATATTAGAATAGCAAATGCAAATCACTTGGGTTTAAACAAGTTTTTCGAGATTAGCACAGGCTCCAAACATTACCTGGATTTCTTGTTCAAAACAAACCTAGAAATTTTTGAATCATTTACAAAGGTAGAACATGCATCATCAGCTTCTTAACCTGAGCTCCAAAGTAGATGTCACCAGTAGTTGCCTTCCCTGTTTTCATACTGAAGTGGATAACCTCTCTCTCCTCTGCCCATATGGGGCCAGGAAATCTGCTTGATGTGCCACTGCCCTGCCTGTGGATCTCCACAAATGCAGAAATCCTGAGATAACCACAGCATTGCCTTTGTACCCTGGTTGGGAGGTGGGACACAGAGAAGATGAGAAGTGCGGGAGGTAATTTGGACAAAGGGATTAAGAAGCAGCACTAAAAGATCAACGTGGAGCAGAAGCACCAACCACTGCCAACTGCAAAACTGAGGGCAGCCAAGGAAGGTACAGCATATTTCCTGTCAGCTTTGATCTCCTGAGAGGGTAGAGGTTTTCATGTGGGTCTCAAACTCCACATTTGGATCCATCCCACCACCATGTGCCACCAGGGTGAATGATGGGTACGCAGGACACATGAGGAGTGAGGAAGCTCGTTCTGTCATGCCAGACCAGAAAGCCAGTGCCTCTTCTTGTTAGCACACTTGAGATGAAGCCCTTGATGTTTGGGAAAATCCAAGGAGAATAATAGTTTTCCTTTCCAAGTTAAGCACATTTCTTACTTAGGATCTAGGCACCTGGACAAAAAATCCTGTTCGGGATTTACAAAGTATCTGTCAGGAAACAAATATAGGTGCTTTCTGCCATTCCTCCTACTCTGGGTATTTCACCTTTCCGTGAGCCACAGGAAGCCTCTGAAATTCCCAGCAGGGTGGAATAGCCTTGTGAGACTTGCCAATGACAGATTTAAAAACCAAGAAAAAGTATTCCCTTATCAGAAGGCTTTCATCTGACACGGTAATTTATAAAAATCTGCCTTCCAACAGTTCAACTTCACTTCAGTGAATGTCTCACCAAGCCCTTTCTAATAAATATTGTTTATGATTTCTATGGCACACTTGTTTTGCAGTGAAATTGTGGAGGCAGTGATCACTGGGTTGATTGACACCCAGTTATTCAATCAAGCATACTTTTATTTCACTAGTCACAGACCACACATGCCAAATTTGATACTGAAACAGTTTCTATTAGGCATTTTGGAGAGGGCTTGGGAAGAAAATCAGTCTTGTAATGAAAATCTTAACTATGCTGCAGCTACTGCAGCACCATAATACTTATTTCTCTCCTGCTGGCAATTTGGAGGCAGCAGCAGCACTGAACACCAGAGGACTTCTCTATGGAGGGAGAGATAACAGCAGACATTTACTGAAAGGATGGGAGTTGTTTTCTCTTAACAATGGAAGTGTACACAGATGGATTTGGTAGTTCTCAGCTGGTGAGCAAATATTCAGCTCTAGCTCATTGTGGCTCTTTGGATGGGAAAAATGGATTTCACATAAGTATTCCTTTCTGGCTTCATGAAAGACAGAATGCAGGCAAGCTGAGTGGCAGAGTTAGGCAAAAACAGCCCCTGCACATCCCCAGTTAGAATGGGGAGCTGAGGCACAAGGCCACCATTAAGTCATGAAAGGTAGTAATTTCTCAGAAAAAAAAATACTTGTTCTAAATCTGACAAAACATTTTATAAGCTATTTCGACTAAAGTGTAGGGACATGAAAATCATAGCTCAGAGATGGATGAATGGTCAACAAGAGTTGCCAGAGAAACTATTTCTTCACTCCACCTCCTCTCTCCAAGGCACCTCAGGAATGATTTGGGAGCCTAAGCCACAGCGTCCAGGACCACTTTTGACATCTCGGGCAATATGAACAGTCCACATAGTGGCTGACAACACCCACTAGAGATCCCTGCCCTTACAGCCAAGTAGGTGGAACACAAGCAGTGAAACTTCTGGCAACTTAAATTTCTTTAGGCATTTGCGTTCTGGCACCTGAATTACTCTGCTAATGTTTTCTTACTTCTACATCCTGACCTGGTATAAGGAGATGTGATAAAGGAACCTGGGAAGTGGCAGCTACCATTAGGTACAGAAAGGCATTTAATTACTATTCTCCTGCTGCCATCTCTAGCAGTAGAAGGGTGCCTGAGTTCTGTACTTGTGAAACAATCCTGAGCAGTTCCTTACTTGTGAAACAATCCTGAGCAGTTCCTTTACCCAAATAACTTCTCTCCTTCTCAAGATTCTTAGCAATGCCCTTTTATTTTAAGAAGGGGATTTAAAACCCCTTGTAAATGTTGTAACAGCTCAAAGGCCTCCTCTAAAAATCCATAGTTCTGCTCTTAAACCTCTTATTTTTGAGATTCCTCACCTAATTACACGCCAACTTTTGTCCTCCTCTGAACTTTGCTGAGTTTTGGAAAGTCCTGATTAGACCAAACAGAAAATTTCTTCAGCAGTGAAAGAAATAGAACCTGCAGAAAATTTTAAGAACCTGATTAGTCAAGCTTTCTGGATAGCTATTTGTATCTTGCTTTTCAAGAACAATTTATTCACTGAGCTTAACCTTATTCCCAGTACATCCAGGCATCATACATATATAGTTTTATTCTGCATAGCTTCACATGTATTTCCAGAAATTACTTGAAGTACTTATTTCTGTTACTGTTAAGATCCATTTATGATGGCCAAGCTAACAGAAAGTGAATTTAAAACCAAAGCCTGTTATTGGTCTGGCCTGGTTCGATGATGATGATGATATATCCACACAAAGCATTACATTATCTGCACGTGCACGTTGGCAAGCTAAAAATTGGAAATTCTGTTGAACTCATGTTTAGAAGAAATGGACTCATGTCCTTCTGTGCAGAAACCACTGAGAAGGGAAGTGTTTTTTAAGTGTCAGCCTCACCTCACTTCCTCTGGTTCAGGAAGTGAACACAAACATTCAGTGCCAGTCTTCCCAATGCAATCCCAAATGAGAGCAGCAGCTTAACTGTGTCACCCTCTAACACCTGAAATCTTTGGCTGAGCACCTTCTAGAAGAAGAGCCTGTGTTGCACTGCTACTGCTCCACTCCATCATCACCACATCAAACATGAGATATCAGGCTCTAACCTTGGCAGCACTGAGTGTGAAATTTCTGTGGCACTCCCAGTACTCCATGCCAGTGTGAAGGTGGAAATTTTGTCCACATTTTGTGAGAAAAAAAAAGAAAACCTTAAGCCTTTAAATTTGCAGGAAAAAAACTCCAAGTTACACACACACACACAAATTGCAACCAATCAACAGGACATGAAAGACATCTCTTCTGGAAAAATACAGAATTAAAGTGCTATGGTCTCCTCCATCAAAACTGCCTGAGGGCTGTTGGAGTGAAAGTGAAGAGGGGGAGAGGAGAGAAAAACAGCCACTGCAAATAAGTAGAGTATTTTATTAGAGAGTTATCTCCTTCTTGCAAGAATGAGTGCTCAAATGGATAATACCTTCCTGTGAAATCCAGGTTTCCAGCTCCGTGTTAAGAAGAGGCTCTTACCTTATGGGATTATCCATCCTTGATACTGTGAGAAATGCTGCTAAATTCGCTGTGTAGGAAGAGCACACAATAAGGGTGAAGAGCCACCAGCTTCCCATTACAATGCGCATCGCCACAGAATTGACACTGGATTCACCCCCTACAAACAAACAGAGAAATGGAAGGTCTCAGCAGATCCCATTTACAATCACCCTCTGTGTGCCCTGCTATGTTAAACTTTGTTGGAGTTCCTCTCTGCTTCCCCTCCAGTCTGCCCTTTCACTGTGGGAGAAGCATTGCTTCTGTTAAGGCTGATAATTCACAAGCATTTTCTGCAGTCAACCTCTTGCCCTAGACAGTGTTCTGGAAAATCATCTTTCAAAATATTTCCTTTGAGAATTATTGAGGATCAAATCTAAAGAACATGAAAAATGTTCTAAATAAAGTTGAATGGCGAAGCACAACTAATATGCAGGAATTAAATCATTACAGTGTTCAGAACATAGTAATATTCTGTTTTCAACTACCCTTTCAGAATTGGAAAAAAAGCCCCACAGAACTGCCTAATGGTTTGTGTGCTATCTTTGCTGTATTTAAATCTGCAAAGACTGAAGCATTAGTGTCATTACTTGTTACCCTTTACAAGATTTCAAACCATGTGAAGATTTCTTTCCAGTAGCCTTCAAGCGCAGTTACGCTTGAGCATCATTGGTGACTGAACCTTACCACAGAGCTGGTTCTACTTACTTCAGCATATGTTTGTGCTGATTTTATCTTACTGCACTTAAACCCATCTTAATGAGATGAGGGACCAAGTTTCATAGTAATAGGATGGATTTTCCAGCTGAAGCTTTAGAAGCTTGCAATCACAATGAAAAAAAAAACGTAGAAAAAAGTTAACAACTTTACCCATATGCCAGCATTCAATAAAACCTGCCTTGCAAGAGTACAACTAACATTATAGATAGGGCACAAAAACTGTGTGGGCAGATTTTGTAAACAATTAGTTACAAAAACAACTTTGTTAATGGCGGCAGTCCTACTGAATTCAGTAGGATCAGTCCCAAGCCTAGAGCGTAAAGCTAGTTACATACACAGTTCAAACAATCAAAAGATGAACTATCTAACATGAGTTCAAAAACGTATGCACCTGTATTTCCATTTATACATTAAAAAATTAAAAAGGTGCTGATTTCAGAGCTGGAGAAGCGTTGCAATTCTGCACCAAGCAGCTCTGTGATTTATTTCTAGTGTAACAATTTTGCCGAAGAGGAAAAGCCTGCTAGTGCTTTTCCTGGACTTAGTGAACGATGGAAAAAGCGTAAAAAGACAGAAAGCCCCAAGCTTGCCCACCTTTCCCACAGAGGGAAAAGATCTGTGGGATCTTCACCCACTCTGGGGCGGCCTGTCGCGCTGCCCCAGGGCAGAGGTGAGTACCTTGCTGGACGAAGGCGCCGTAGACCACCCATATGGCACTGTGCAGGGTGGAGGACACGGAGGGGCTGGGCTGCGCCGCGCCCTGTGCCCGCACGGCCTGGATGCGGTTCAGCACGAAGATGAGCACGCCCACGATGGGGATGGCCGCCGCGATGCACGCCCACACCGCAAAGTCGAAGGGAGCAAAGAGGGAGAAGATGTTGATCTTCTCCTCGGGCTTCTTGATTAGGATGCCCACGGAATAGTCCATGTAGCGCTTGCTGAAGTCCACCACGCTCTCCCGCTCGGGTGTTATGGTGATGGCCGAGATGGCCAGGTCTGCTCTCTGCAAGACAAACGCAGCGCGTCGCAACGCTCCCTGCCGCCAGGAGGCTGGCCAGCATGAGCCTGCAGGAGAAGCTTTCAAGAACCAAGTGACTCCTTTCCTTTCCTTCTATTACTTAAAACATTTAGACGCACTTATATAAATTGTCTAATTCTACTTTTACCATTTAAACATTAGTTAATTGCACTGGTCTAAAGAAGAGTAGTGAAATATAATCTGTCAAGGTACTCTTGAACAGAAAGCATGACCCTGACTTGTCTCTGGAGGAAGGGTAGCTTATCTCACCTTTATCCCTCACTTGTTTTCCAAAGGAGGCCTAAAACTCCAAAGCATATTAACCCAGTGCACTGGAAGCAATAAAGAAAAAAACACCATTCATTTAGCTTGTATATTTGATAGCAGGGTGGCAAGAGCTAATGTTTGTTTTTCTCCCTGCAGAATTGCCAACTTTACATATTCATGAAGACATTTCATAGGACAACTGGGGAGAAGATTTTGGGGCTTTTTTTTGAATGAATAAAGTGATGGAAAAAGCTCATACAGGAAGAATGCACAAAGGCAACTTTGTTCCTGAAACTGCTTTGACTTCAATATTTAAAACAAGTAGGTGATGCATGTAGATAATCTTTAAAGAGAATGCACACTTGATGAAGGGTAAGATAGGAGTTAACAAATAAGATTCCCAAAGCCTTTTTGAAGAGCTTCAATTAGATTTTCAGTATTTTCTGTCTTAATAAAAAGAGTACTCTTCAAAAAAGCCAGAATATACATTCTGTTTCCTATCTCTAATTGCACTGGGAACGTAAAGCCAATATTAGAGGAGGGAGGTTTGCTTTGAAACCCTTTGGAGTCTGTGGAACAAATGGTAGCAGAAATGTCATTTAAAAAATACCATAATAGATATTTTATTGCTTCAAAGAAAGCAATTTCCAAAGAAACTTAACAGGAGTTCTTACCTTATTTTTAAATCCATGAAATTCAAAGAGTTTATGTCAATGTAAAATAAGTTAAAATTTTTTTATGCTCCCTAGCACCAACCAAGAACATCCCATTATCACACACATTTGCTATTGCTTTAATTGCTTCTATTTCTTCCTAAACATCTCCTTACAGGTACTGAACCACCTATTTACAAGATAATGAGAAAGCTTTCACTTACAGTAATAACCTCCACTGCAGAAGAGTAACCTTTTCTACAAAAAGCAGCAACATGGAATATTAATTCCTTTGATTCTGCTTCTTGATTAACGCTTGTCCCATGTCGGGTTGCAAGAACATGAACAAAATACACTCATTTCATTCTCTGGGAGATTCTAACCTACAAACTCTACCCATTTACTTAAATGGAGTTCAATTAACTTACTCCTTGATTTGCAATACTGTAATTAAGAAATTTGATCCTCTCAGTTTTAAATGAATGTATAATCTTGAGACCCGTTTAAATTCTGATTCCCTATTACTGAGGCTACTTCTCCTGTTTGGGAATCAAACTCATTGTCATTACTCATTGGTCTTTACTAAACACAATTTCACAGAATGACTACAATAAAGTCCCACCTACAAACAACTTTCAAAGACAAAATGACAACAAATAAAATACTAGTAGTTAATACTTTAAAGAGAATACCTTGTTTGTCCTCTATTTTCCATAGCCATTCCCTCACACACACACAGATGACCTCTATTCTTATAGCAATGTAAACACTCAGATTTACACCAATATAATTTATATTGAGAGCAGCTGGGAGCAAATAAAACAAGAGACTCTCTAGCTCCTATCCTGTATACAGAGTCTTAGATTGCAGTTTATATCACACTCAAAACATCCACAGCTCAGAAGCATTCTGCACTGGTGCCTTCATCCTAACTCATTCTCCTGTTTAAGTGCAGCTTCTTCTCTGTGTACCTTGTTAATGAGTTCTCCAATCATGCCATTCCAGGAGCTGTTTTGGAGCTGGTGTCCATACTTGCCATCAGGAGCTTGATATATCTCATACTTGAAGCCCAGATTCTTGGCCAGTGCATCCAGGACATCAATGGAAAATCCTTTATATCGTTTTGGCTGCCCAAGGATGTTCTCTGCCACCATCACAAAAGGTTCTTCCTGAGAACAAAACAGTATCTTAACTGACACTTGAAACAAGATTTTTAGTTTGCTTCTCTGAGCAAAAAGGTGTTTTCCGAGTTAATTCTGGACAACTTGGCACAGATTTTTGAGACACCCATAACCTTCTGAGGCAAAAATCGTAGGTCATGGGATACTGTGAAGCTTCCCAACCAGACACCACTGCGTCAGCACTTGAGTCCTATCCATACCCTTGGTTCTTCCATAGCTCTTGAGAAGAAGCAGAGACTACAGAAGAAATTCAGTCCCAGATTTAGAAAGCTGTATTCTACACACAAGGCCTCATCTTTTATCTAGGACACATACTAAAACACGAGCTAAAACCACTGCAATTTTGTGAACATTTAAAATTTTGAAAATTCAAAGAATAACCTCCATGGGTACTGGTTTCTCAAGTATTTTAATTTCAGATACCTCTTTTGGGACATAGGAAGTGCAGCATTTCATGGTATGTTTTCTGCTGGGGATGGGTGTCCTGCTCTCCTGCAGGGGAATCCCAGGGATGTTGGTGGCACAGCCACTGCAGCTGGCTGCCTTTGTAGCCTGCTACTGTCACAGAAGGGGTCTGCTCACCTCTCACACCAGCTACAGTATAAATTGAGGGAAGAAAATTGGGGGCTGGAGGGAGTGCCTTCATGTACATATGTACACTTAGGTACTGTCTATTTGTACCATGATTCAGAAAAAGAGAAATGAAAACAAACAAAAAAAGGACATCATATTCTGCAATCTGCAGACTACAATATCTTAGCCAGGAATACATTCAAGCCCTAATTTGCCCCTAATGTAGCGCTTGGCTGACAGGAGCTCTTAACCACTCCAGAGTTGAACAGACAGCAGTCCCAAAAGCGTAATGATTTTTTTGGAAAGATGACACCTTTCTAAAAGATATAGTTTATCTCAATGGGAATTTATGAGCTTGATGCAGAAAACACTTGATTAAATTTTACAGCCTGCAGTGTACAAGAGCCAAGATTAGATTATCATAATTGGCCCATCTGATCTTAAAATCCATGAAATGCTGAAAACTGCCTATCCGAGCTGGAGGATGGTATCTGGAATGCACTCAGGCCCTGTGCTGGTCCTATGCCTGGTAGGAATTACAATGCAGAAAAACAGCATAAGCAAACAAACAAATGCTCTGTACCACTGACAATGCACAGCTTCACATAAAATAATAAAGCGCCATCACCTATTTTCCTTGCTTACGTAACTGATCATCCAAAAATACAGAAGTGAACATGATAGGGGAAAACACTGCGGGAAGTGCCCAAAATATTCAGTCAGATCCTTTTTCTTTTGAGCATTTTGTTTCCTGAACTTAGAAAGGATCATACCAAGACAGTCACCACTTTGAGTGTCACTCCCTGTAAGTCGTTGCCCAGCCGTCGCTCTTGGAGGCTCCCGTTCAGTCCCTTCTCAGAGTCCCACGTCGCCAACTGGAACAGAAAGTACCCAGAGTCTGAAGCACTGTCAGGCAGGAATCTCTTAGCATTTACAAAATGTTTCACAGCAGCTTGACCAAATCCAGAAATGATACAGAGAGGTGTGTGGCTTTTTTTAATGTAGGATCAGAATTAGTGCGATTCAGAGGTCAGACATAAACAAGTACCTTCCCCAAATGTATGCTTATTGATTTGTGCAACAGAAATGCTCTATTATCTGTAGTATTTACCAGATCATTTCACTTAGCTCACTCTGACATTACATTTCTCCTCAGTAATTTTATATTGCCTGAGAGTCCTCAGGATTACCTGTGGTCGCACTATCCCAGATTTCCCTTTCTGCTCAGATCCCTATTTTCAAATACCCTATATTTATCAAAGACTAACCTTTTTTCCACAGTGTTTTAGCTCACCTGCAGTCATAAATTCTCGACACAGGTTCTACAGTGTCAAGCTGTCTCAACTCACATTTTCTTCAGCTCCTATCTTAAGTCCTGTTTTCTCTGTTCGTGCCCTACTTCTGTGTGAACTCTAAAACAATTACAGCCTCTTGAGCTCCCAGGCTCCTGATGAACAAGTATCTCATATTTACCAGATGTACCATATGCATGTTTTCAGGGTATCTCCCTGGAATATTACATCTAAATATTTCATTTTTCAATTAAATGCACCATTTTAAAAATTCATTTTACTGCATTTTCTGAAGAGAAATACAGTTCAATTCAATAGAACAGATTCAATAGAAAAGTCAGTCTTAAGTGACCTTTGGATTATTCAAACTAAATATGCCCCTGAGCAGTAGCAGCAGCAGTCAGACACTCCTTTTGCCTTCAAACAGAATCCACAGTGTCATTTTGTTCAAAGAGACATAAATAGTATCAAGTAGAAACTGTTTCCTTCATTTTTTTTTTCCAGCTGTACTCTTAAACACCAATACTATGCTCACATATTTGGAAGCAGTGCTGCTAGCTGAAGGCATGCCCTGTAGAAACTAAACACATTCCAAGATCTGTGAAATATGGCTTCCTCCTGCCAGAAGCTAATTGTCATGTAACAAGTCAAAATCTTCTTGGAAAGAACTTACTTCACTGAAAATGCCTATGGCTAGATGTCTTACATGATTTATTTCTATGACTTCAGTTTTATCCTAAAGCCTCACAAATCAAATCAACAAATAAAATGTGATGGAAGAGATCAGTATAGTTTTATTTCTGTTTTGTTGCATTAAACTGATAAACAGGGAACTAGAAAAGAACAAGACATTCAGTGAATATTCAGCAACTATCACAACTGATGAAAATTATTCCACAGTCACTAAATCTTGAAAGCTGAGACGCAGGAGAGGAAAGACTTAAGGTACACCTCCTTTTATCCAGATGACCTGGAGGATGGAGGAGGAGAATGTATGAATAATTTTCAGCTTTCTAATGACACTCCTGAAAGCTAAAATATCTCAGATTGAACACTCTCCTCCTGTGATGGCAGTTTGGGAGTGACAGAGGAGCATCTGCACATCAAGTGTCTGCAGCAACACTGGCAGATAAATACCTGTAGCCACGGTATCTTTTGAATTTGAATTTAGATGCTTGGTCTGAAATATTTCCAGATGCTCCTCAGCCCTTGCTACTATGAAACCAAATGGACAGATCTTTCCTTTGACATAAATCAACATGGTTCAACAGACTTCAAAGATCAGTGTAGGTGTGTACAGCATCTACTGTGTCTCAAATCTGTAAAGAAAGCTTACAAAGAAAGGTTAAACCTTCTTTCCTTGTCCTAGGCATATGATCAAAACTTTTTGCCAAAATGGCTTGCAAAATTTACAGGTGATGATTAAGTAGTCATTAAAAATGGGAAATGCAACACATTCAAATTTACTTCATCACTGGTGACTGACACATCATTTTTTTCTCCTACACATGTACCTTTCAAAATCTGATTTCATAAAAGGGCCTTAGACTTCTGAAATACTCTATGTTTCATATATTTCTCTGCACTACCTCAAAGACTTCCAAAAATACTGGAGACAAGACAGTGTAAACCCATGAATTTATTCTTTTTTTTTTTTCAAAAGGAGCAGACAAAAATTCTTCTTCTATGCAGCAGGGGTAAATGTAAAGAGAAGGAGCATATTTTGCTTCAGAACAGTGCTCCAGAGTACTGTACTACAAACTTTTCAGCCTCTTAAAAGCAAACTATAGAGATAAAAACCATAAACAGAACATAAGGAAAACCATTTCCAGAAGGGATTTTCCCCCTGCATCCTTGTGCTTTGGAACACTCCATTTGTTAAGAACTGTGCCAATTTTATCTTCCACTTCTTGCAGACAGAATTTTGTTTATAGGACTGATGTATTTACAGATATGTATATCAATTTGTGACAGCTGACCTGCCAAGATCGGTGCCTGAGAAACTCATTTCCAGCACGGTTACACACCATGAGTACTGCTGTTAAGGCCATTAGAGTTTCATTCTTTATAGAAGTATGTACAGATTTTCTACCAGAAGTCTGTAGCCAAAGGTTATAGCACTGCCATCATCCGCTGATAGGAGATAAAGGGCTTTTTAGATCTGATTACGAGAAACAACTGCTTGCAGAATCAGCACTTGCAGAATGTGTTTAAAAAAAAAAAAGAAAAAAAAAAAGAAAGAAAGGTCTCTGGAATATGTATTTAATGGCAGTGTGGTTGGGATTTTTTGATTCTCAAGTTACCTGGTTATGTGAGTTTAAGTTTTGAAATCAACTAGTTTATGAAAGATTTTCAACTTAAAGCTTCCTAGCTTTTCTTTCTGAAACAGCCCTGTTGCTGGGAGTCCTCTAGTTCCAGCCAAACAGCAGAAGCTAAACAATCCAGTAAAGACTACCCAGAGGAAACAAATGTGGAATTCAGACAGAAAGGTAATTTGTTGAAAAATTCTGACTCAAAACATGCTTCTGATTTTAGTCAATATTTACTGCATTTTCAACTAGAACTTCAAGGAGAGGTTTGGAGAGAGAAAATAACAACTTGAACGTTGTTTTCACCCTCCACAAGCAACACAGGATGAAACAAAGACACTTACTCAAAACACAAGCAAAACAAATGTCTGTCATAGGCCCAACCAAATGGAGATGCAAATTATCCCAAACCACTAGTAAATTCAGTTGAAAACAGACATTAGCAAATAAAGTGTTCCATGTTTCTATCACAGTATTGAATGTTATTATCTCCACTATTTTAGTTTACAATGTAGTAATTACTGTCCAAATAATGCATGTCACTGCTATTTAACACAGTTTTAAGTATGGCACCAATCTAAATGTGATCTACTTATCAGGAAAAACATCGTTCACATAAGAAATGAAAAAAGTAATTCTCAACAGCTCCATACTAATGTTGGAAGTGGCTACAACCTATCCAGAGCATACATCTTCTGTTTTACCAAAACACACAAACTTTGATTGGATGACTTCATTGGAGCTAAGGTTACACTATCCAAAGAAAGTAAATTTGGGAACCCTGTACTTGGAAAACTCCTAAGAGACAGGGAAGTGAAAAGACGGCAAGGCAGGCAGCTCTCACACCATGAGACAGAGACACCCATATCAACCAGAGCACATTTTCTGTGAATACAAAAGCTGTTCTGTCCATGGAGTGTAATAAACTAATCTATGCCATTCACAGTCTAAAAATGCTTTTAGATTAATGTTAGACTCAAACAGATGTCATTTCAATGACAACTTGTTTCTTAACCTTGAAGTCAACAGAGTTTATGTCAAGTATGATGCCCATGTACATATATTTTACACATTAGTGCCTCATTCCCTTTGCAAGCCTTGCAATACAGCTAAAAGCAGATTTTAAGTGAACCTGATAATAAAAAAAAACATATAAACAAGAAAATTAATGTTTACAGATAAAAAATATGAGATAAGGGAGTGGGCCATTAAATAAATGAAGCAAATTGGACACTTCTTTGTTACAGTTCTAAGGAATAAAAGGAATTTCACTTAAATCTTAAAACAAATATAAGTCCACTTAAAATATTTAAGTCCACAATTCCTTTTCAAATGCAGCATAACAGTAATCTCCAGAATTTTCTGCCATTCAAAACAAGGTGGTAGTAGTAGGACTCACAGTTTGAATTAGTAGTAGCAGTAGTAGTTGGTAAAAACTTTTGTATTTGTGTAATCCACAATAATATAAAACAGGATTTAGAAAATGAAAAGGTATCAAATCTCTTACTTGCAAGCAAATCCAAACACTGATACAGTTTATTTCCATCAGAGCTACATAATTATTAGGAGTATTCTTACATTTCTACTCTAAAGCATAAGCTTATAGTCAATATAGGGATAAGATACTGGGTAAGATCAGCAGATGAAGTGATTTAAGATACATTCTGTGGTTCAGCATAACTCAACCCTGTTTGCAGTGAAATACCAGCAAGTCATCTCCATCCAGACATTCTAGTCTGATATTTTGCATTTGTTTGTATTAAACATATCTTGCTTCCAAACATTTGCAGTGTGACTGGAACACCTGTGCACCCACAGCCACAGAGAACTCCAAAACACGTTAAAACTGTGAAGCAGAGGATTGAGAACCAAGTCTCAAACTGTACATAACCTCCCAGTCTTTGGGTGAAAATTCTGTGCCATCCTGCTCAATGCTCAAGAGGCTCAGTTTGACATTAAGGGGCACCATAAGGATTGCATTGACTTGATAAAAGGTCAGAGCAGGGCAGGGAGAACATGGAAAGCTGCAGAAAGTTAGAAAAAGGGCACAGAGGGAAAGGCTGCCTCCCCTGGGATTGCTTTGCCACTGCTGCTTCTACAAGGGGACCCTGGCTTTGTGTCCAGGACAGTAAAGGACACACATGTGGCTATTGATGCTTTAATGGGTCTTGAAGAATGCAAGACCTTCAGGGAGAAGAATTCCATTTATTCCAACTTTAGCACAATTTTTTTTGCAAATTTATGGTGCTGTATCAATGATAATAACATTTCTCCAGAGAATCACAGGAAGATGAGCATGAGGCAGTAAAATCTAAAGCTTACCAAGTCATTCTGCAAAAACTTGACTGCTTTTTCAATAGTACTGCAGAATTAATAGGTAGCTGAAATGAATAGGACAATATGCTTGTATCTGAATTTTAGCATTATTTTATACAAGGTCTTATGAGCCCTCACCTAGGGGAATTTGTTTCCTGAAAAAAGACAATACCACATGATTTACAGATGAGCTTCTATGGAACAATGAAGAATGATGTATCAAGATGAAAAGTTCTGACTAGCTCAGAGCAAGTCAATATTAAGATCTTCTTGCTTTAAGAGCTTTCTTACTGTTTTGGAAGAGGAAATAGGAAATTGCTGATGTTAAAATGTCTAAGATTAAAAGATATCTCAAAACTGGGGAGTGCTGAAAATACACCAAACGAGTACAGTGAGAAAAATAACTAGGAGTAGTAAGAACTCCGACATGAAACAATAATATGCATCTTGCATAAGTAGAAGTGAACACCTATGGAACAGAAAAATGGGAACTAGGCATACTTCAACTGAAGAAACAAACACAGAAATTAATGAACAAGTTGTGCTGGGTGACAGTGAGATGCAAATGATGATGAGCTTGTAAAACAGTACTGCTGCACAAGTACCAGTGTGATCCTGGACTCCACATCTCACGGCACGGGCTGAACAGAGCATCCCCAACAGAGCTGACAGAATCTACAGTCTTAACACTGGTTAGTATCTGTCTGAACAAGAGTTAGGCATGCTGGAAGAATATCAAGGGAGAACAGGACAACTGCTACTGTGATGGAGGATTCAGTTCATACAAAAAGGATGAAAGATGAAAATTAGGATGAAAAGGATGAAGGATGAAAATTAGAAAGCAAACTACATATAAGGCAACAGAACTACTGCTGCAAACTTCTTGTAATCTAAAGAGACCCTTTCATAGGAAATACAAATTGTTTCTTAGAAACATTTATTCATTCTCAGTGCAGACTATTAAATAAGAAATAGATAAAAGGACAGGGATTTTTTCAGTATTTCTAAGCAAAACAATTTTTAATGGGAAGGGTTTGGCACATCCAGGATATAGGGAAGTACATAGATAAAGGAAATCAGAGAACTCTCTGGTGGTTCTTGAATTCACCAGAGATACCAGATACAAACAACTGTTTCACATAATGCTGGATCCCAGCCAAAGGTAATTAGGATGGTTTTGTCCCACGTAGAACAATTTCACTGAAGTCCCAGAGTGCACAGTTTAACCTGTGATCTCCTCCGTTTGCAATTTCCCAGGTGAGTGGATTGATTGCCACCTTTAAGGCTGGTATAAGGGCATATTATCCACAAAGTAAAAAGGTACTTGTGCAGTCTTTTCAAATAATGTCATAATTCCGGAATACTTGAAAAACCACAGCTACTTTCATCTCCAAAAGAAAAAACCATTCCCTACTGCTGAAACAAAGCCATTCCTAGAACTCTGCCAGGGAGAAATTCTGTCAAAAGTGCACAGGAACAATCTGAGGTTCCAGCCTACAACTGCTAACTTCTCAAGCCTACGTAACACCACTGAGTCCCGAGAGCCACACTTACATAAAGTTAATTGAGCACAGACCTAGAATAGAAAATAGAGAAAGTTCAAGAACGCTGAAGGAGGGATTTGAGTAGGAAAGAGCAATTGACCTGAACTGACATATCTAAGGAAACAGATATACACCACTGCTCGCCTGAGCAGCCAGCGAGACAAATGGCAAATGTCTAGGACTGAGATGCCACATGAAGTCTGCCCTTGAAGCAGCACAATGTCCTTCAAAGATGTGAGGGAACGGGCCCACAATTAACAGAGAAAAGCAGCACTAACAGAGTCACCACCACGTAGATAGTCCCATGAAACTCTGATTTAGAACTTAAGAAAACACATCTCCCATTGTGCCAACAAAATGTACTTTGGCAAGAAGCTGCATAGTAACAAGCAGAGAATTTGCACAAATTGGAATAAAAATTTCAAATTAATTCCAACAGCTCAAAACCAATGCAAAACACTAAAAATTACATTGCCTTGAAACAAAGTGCAAATTAGTATCAGAAGTGTATTTTTGCCATGTAAGATCAATGACAGTACTTAACTGCTATTATCTAGAGAGTAACTAGATAGGATATGGATATGGAGTCTCTCTCTCCATGTAATTTACAATAATTCCTACATAATAAATAGTGAAAACCTAGAGCGGGAAAACCACATTAGTCAACCCAAAACTGTGGGGGATAGTTTAGGACAGAGGACTACCAGCAGAGGCTTTGGTAGAGGTATTCTAGTATTAATATTCTATTCTCTAGAAGCCTGTGTACTTATTCAGGTCTTGCTCTTCAAATTCTGCCATCTACTGCAGCTAACAATTTTGACCCTACCTATCATAACTCAGCAGTATCTTGCTCCACTATTTTTATGGTCCTTCATTGCAGAGAATATCAAGTATTTTGACGTGAGACGAAATGTTTTCCCTTATGTTTTTCATTAGCCAAAGATCAACTCAATTAAATGTAACGACCATACTATTAAATGTCAACTACTTTACATATAATAGAGCTCTACAACATAAATGAAGATTAGACACATTCTGCCCTGTACTACTAATATTAAGGAAGCCAAGGTATTCTCATGTATTGCTTTCTACAGAATCATAAGTGAGGAGTTTCATGCAGAATTGAAGCAATAGTTTTCTTTCTAACCCTATAGGTTTTATTAGCACAGTGTCAGACTTCTTATACCCCTTAGGAATAGATCAGCACCATATACTTTATATTGCATATACATCGCATTTAATATTATGTTGCAGGGCATCAATTATGAGAATTATCTTTTTTGCTAAAATAAGATACTGCTCCATTATGTGGCAGAATGAGACATTATTTTGCTAGTAGGTAATGAACCAGCATTGATACTAATTCAGGGCTGCTCCTGTTTCCATATTGTGATAGCTGGTGAACATCTCTGACCTCTTACACAACACAGAAAAACACCTGTGTTCTACTGTGCTGAGCCTGGGCCACACTTGTCTGGGGCAGCAAATCCACACTTGGCAGAAAAAGGAGCTGAAAGGACATGACAAGATAAATGTATTCTGTAATTCATTATATAAAAGTATAAATAGGCCATCTTCAGCTCTGCTAGAATAAATTGCTTCAATTAATACTAGTCTTTGAAGGAACAGTGACTGCAACATGCTGATGTTATTAGTGCAGTAACACAGGCACTGAGAAAGATGTAGTACTAAATGAAGCAATCGTGAGAGTGATGAAAACAATACGAACAAGAATCTTAACCTCTGATGGCTTCTTTATGAAGTGCAGGGAAGTATTTATCCCAAAATTTTTGTATTTCATTTCCCTGACATAAAATCAAAATGTGGCAAAGAAGGTGTTGAAAATAAATTTGAGGTATTTTCTACTAGACTCTCACAGGCTTCTCTCTTGAAAAGCAGGCAAGAAACTTGCACCCCTTTCCTCCTGCAGTTTTGCCACTTTTCAAGGCTTTAAGATACAAATGATGCTCCATAGTGTAGAGACACTGTTGTTGAATCAGATGGCAGCACTGCCATAGCAAAAGATGTGTGTGCAGCACCACAGCTCTTTAAAGGGTCAAATAAATTAACAGTGAGTACCCAAGATACTGCTGAATCAGGCACTTCCCAGGGGCATTGTAATGATATGAACAACCAGGTCTCTAAGCATAAAATTAAAACTGATAAGCAATCATAAAAGTTAGACCAATGGAGGTATAAAGTCCTCAACAGCTGTCACAAGTTACTGGCTAAAAACACATTGCCACTGGGTTACCTATTTGAAAGGCAAACAAGCCCCTCTTCTTTTTCCTGCAGTTTAAAAGACAAAGTCATTGTCCAGTGAAATCCAACATGTCCTGGGCTCCCAGGATAATCTGAATGCTATGGCTAATTACTGAAAATCGGGTTGCTCAAGAATAGCTGCTTGTGGACCAAACTGAACCAATTCCTTTACCACAACTCATGTGTAGGTAAAGTGGAAACAAATCCATTTCACACAGAGAACAGGTTGTTTTCAAAGCTTCCAAATGCTTTTTGGTAGCAAATTACTAGCTTTTGAGAGCAGAACTATCCTTCTTATTTATGCAATAGTGACCTCAGCAGACTGTAAACAAAAGAAACCCTCATCATCCAAAAGTTGGATCTAACAACAAATACAAATTCGTGTTGGTTTCCTATAGGTTCTTGTCCTGCTCTACAGAATGTAGTAACCAAATAACTCCCTGTTGTGCTGTTCTAAGAATTTTACTGGGGAGGGAGAGCAAGAGAGGCTTGCACAGCTGGACAGCTGTCAGGACCTGTTTTTTCCAGTCCTTCTATGTGAGAGCTCTGCACATAGGAATTAACCAGCATGATACAATGGGCCATGCCAAAACTGCTCTGTTTTTTCCAATGCCTTACTGGGTTTCTTGGAGATTATCTGAGCTGAATGCTTTTGATGTCTCACATTCAAGAAATCTATACGTATTTCTTCAGTTCTAACAACAGAACTTCTCCTAGCCTGGCCCCTGAGGTACAGACCACTGCGTGATTTCACCAGCTGTGATTTTTGCCTCCTCAAGGCTGGCCAGCATGAATTCACTTTCTGATTCTGGTTAAAGACATTGAGTCATCTCAGAATAAAAGTAAAGTTCAGCCCACACTCTGGTATCACCTATCAAGCCAGATCCTGTATTACAAACTGCTCCTCTTTCAAACTCCAGACACTCATGGAAAGCTCCACATCATCAAGAGTAACTTTTTGTAGAAACTTATTTAAAAAGTAAGTATTGGCATTATCTAATTACCTCATGATACTTGGGTGGCCTTGATATAACAAGGACAATGTTCTGGAGAAAAAGCCACTTTTGATTTTAGTTCAAAAGGTATGGATTCATAAAAGTAATTTATAAACCAAACTGAAAATTTAAACACAAAAAGGTCAAAGTCTTAGATGAAATGTTGATACTTAAGGATGACCATTAAAAAACTCCAATAATATTTTATCAGAATTGCTGTTAAGTTAATACTCTCTCTTGTCATCAGTAAAAACCCTAAGTGCCAAAGCTTCCCTGCTGAAGATTTTAAGTGAATTTTGACCAGCTCTGGTTATCGGCACTGGAATCTACATCCAAATCTATGGAACACTGAAAATTCTTGCAATAAATTTAAAAGTTCCATTTTTACTGAACTTTCCCTTATTTTGATATTTACAATAAGACTTCATCTTTATCCTCACTTCTCACAGGAAGTGACACAAAATGGCTTAAACAATTTGCAGGTATTTTTTTCCTCTACAGGAAAAACCACTGAGTAAAAAACCCCATAACTTAGTGTTTGGTAATGGATAATTGCCTCTCCAAGAAACAGAAGAACTGTAGATAGCATTAAGGAAAACATGAATTTTCTTCTCTCTAATGATAGGCATTTAATGGTTTTAATTAACAACAAGCTATATTGAGACAGCTTTCAAAAATATATTTATCCCTTGGGCTTTGTTACATACATAGAACAGGTTTTGTAAGGCAAATAAAATCAGCTTGCTCACAAAGCCAATTAGCAGAGAATATACAAACACCAGATCCACAGATATTATAGTTTATATAAACCATGTACCAGTTGCTAAATATTCAGAAGGAACGTAACAATACACTTAGCTAATCTTCACATAGTCTTCATACAGAACCTGTGGTAGGCATGAAAATACTTCTCCATGTTACTGTGTACAAACCTTTTGCTTACAGCCTATTGCCCTGCCTCATTTTTCCCTGCTTCAAATCAACATTCAGGAGAATTTTTAGCTTTTTAAAAAATACTGGACAACAAGAACTTCTGAGCAATTTTGCACAGTGACAGACAGTGCACACAGGGTACATAAGAAAGATTACAGTAATAAACACGTTCTCCCAGCTCCACAAACCGCCACGTACCAGCAAAACTTCCTCACTAGAAAGGATGTGGTAATTTCAGCAAAGTAGTCAAAGGTAAGAAAAAAAAAGCAGGTAAGAAATACAGCTTGTACTGTGTGTAACGCTTAAAGGCTCTCCTTTCAGGTTCCTTACTGCAGCTTTAAAAATAAACACTGATTTCCAGCAAGCTTTATTAGAGTGCCCTACATCATTTGTTCAGGAGGATTCAATAATTTAGTAGGTTTATGTAATTACTACAGAGCTTATTTAATATTGCACCTGATGCGTTGTTGTTTTCCAAGTCTTGAGAAAAGCTTCTAGAAAGGTCAAAGCTGATCAAATTAGAAAACAAGACATGATTTATGTGTGGTCCAAACTTCTCAGTGGAGGGAGAGAAACACTTTGGGCCCATGGAGGGCCATGGACAAGCAGCAGAACCTCTGCCAAGGAAAGGCAGCATCTCTCTGGGAATGACCCAGCGGTCAAACCTCATTTGAAGATCACCCTACCTTAAAACATTACAAGATTTATTTCTACCCTCTAAATGGCTCTTGGTCACTGCAGGGCAGGTGGTTTTTCAACAATGAACAGCAGAGCATTTGTACACAGAATTAGGGCTAAAATGGTCAATGCCCTCAGAGAAATATGGATGCAGAAATATGGCAAGAAATTACCACAAACATATCTGAGGAGGGAAAAACCACACACGTTACATTCATTAAATCCCTTTCTTACTGCCTTAACCTGATATTCTTTCTGTTGCTATGGTGATTGTTATCCAGCCATTTATACATTTAAAGAAAAAAAAATCAGTATTCCCTCTCATGAAATTCAAAGTGCGAGAAATATCTCCTTAATGCAATATAAAGACTATTTCCTCAGTGGACCCATCAGACATTCATTTTCCTAAGGTCTTCCGAGTCCATTTAAACTTTTCTCTTCCACACATTGTGTGGCAATGAATTTCAAAATATAAGCAGGCAGTCTCTGAAAATGTACTTCCTCTTACAGGTTGTACAAGCTGCCTACCAGTTCATTTTATTAAGTGTCATCTAGGTTTCCATTACAAGAAAAAATGAATAATTCCTCCCATTCTGTCTTTTAATCCCTTTATTTCCTAAGCACCTAGACACACTCCCTTCTTTTGTCTGCTCACTGAGCCGAAAGATTGTGGCCTGTATGTCTCTTCATATAGAAGCAATCTGATATCTCTAGTCACCCTTCTCCCTCTTACATCTTTTCTAGTTCTTCTATACGTTTTTTGAAAGGGCGAAAGAAATAAAAATCACAAAAAAACCCAACTCAATCCAAATTATAGAGACTGGAGAAAAATCAGCCCATGGAAAATTGGAAAACTGACTTCAGAAAGCCAACTTTTGAGTGCATTATTAAGTCTATATTTTAAAATTATCTTAGAAAAGTTGCCTCAAAAATCTTCAGCATTAAAATGCAGAAACAGCTGAACAAGGAAAGTAGAAAGCAAATGTCACCAATAGAAATTGTATGTATTTAGATAATATATACTTAGGAAATGGAAAATAAATTCTTACCTACTACATGCACAGTAAAATGTAGAATTATTTAATGTTTCTTAGAAAAAAAAAGCAGTTTAGTTTATTAGAAAAAAATGCCAACACCCTCCACTGTATTTGTTGGGAACTCTTCCTAAATGCCTTCCCTTGCATAAGCAGAAGGTGGTAAATGCAAAGTAGAAATCTATGAGCCTGCAGTAATCCCCCTCCTCTCACTAGGTCTGCAGTAAAGTAATTCATTGGTAATAACTGCCCACAAGTTTTCATAAAGTTATGGGGAATTTGCAGCAACTGCTGAATTTCCAGTATTTCCTTTCCATAAACTACTTCGGGCCTCTACAAGTGGTCCAGCCAACTTGGATTTTTTTGTAACTCACAGAATTGCCTTATAGGTCCCAGAATGTCTGAAGGCTACAGACTTTGCTCACAAACCCGATTAATTAAAGGCAACAAAATTAACAGGGTGTTAATAATTATGTGTGTTTGTCCACATCTCCATGGCAAAATATTCCCAGCTGCTTCAGAGCAGGCTTGGGACAAGCTCTGATGGCTGAAAGGCCCTACAATCTGCTGGCTGCCCATCAACTTAGTAACTTGTGATTCTTGAGTGAAAACTTGGCCATTACTGAACTCTCAGGGCCTGCATTAGAGACTGACAACGAGCTTCACTGCAGACTTCAAACTGCAGCAGCTGCAGGGAGGGATGAATGAGTGAGTGACAAATGCAATCATCACATCAGCCCAGGAGATGCTACTAAAATACTGCTTATTAGCACTGCCAAGGTGACAGTTGAGAATCTGTGCTCTGATGGACCTACAAAATTGACACAGTCCAGAGTGGGGAAGAAACTCCAATAGCTGAGGTCCTTCCAGAACTGGCAGCTCAGACCATACAAAATTACATCTGTTCATTGCTCAGAAGCAGAAGAAGGCCTCCTACACTGAGGGCTGTCAGGCTGGTACCAGCACAAGTACACAATCACTTTTAGAATTCCAGGAAGGGAAAAACATTTTGAGTGTTTCTCATCCAAAATATATTGAAAAGCCTGAATGCCAGAAAGACGGGTACCCAGGCCACAGAGCCTGCATCCCAAGAGTGACAAGATGCAACTCTTCAGGAGGTTCTTCAAAAGGCAGATCAGAGACAGCTCCCCCCGTTGGTGGCTTTTCCTTCACCCTGCTGAGTAACACAGGCCAAATCTAAGATCATAAATGAATTAGCTAAAATGTACTCCTGTAAAAATATGCCCCTTCCCACATTCACCTAGGGCTGTCATAAAAATGGCATTTCTTCGTCTCTTCTTTAGGAAACACACAGCTGTCATTAAATATATATCTATGATATCCATGATATATGTAGACAGATATATATGTATATATGTATGCATAAAGAAGCCTGTGCACTTATCCCTCATAAGAATCTGCCTGAGTTTAAAGTGCCTTTCAGTACTAAATGTCACAGTCACTATAGAGAGCTACAATTTAAAAATCTTACAGGACTGAGACTATTTTTCTCAATACTCCTAACTAGTTTTCAGATTTTTTAACCTAGTTACTTGTCATTTTGGGATGCTTCTGTCTCCTTTTGCCAAATTTCCTGGTCTTGAATTGGTACTGCACCAGTTAGGAGAAAGAATATCAGATCTCTCAAAAGCAGGAGTTGGCTGTTAATGTGAATAAATCTCATGTTAATGACTTTCGTCATGACTTCGGTCTGTGTTAGTCTGGCAACATTACAGAGGCTGCATGTGCACACAGAAAATCAAAGAGAACCAAGGCTTAATTGTATAATGGGCTGCACAGCAATATGTCAGAACCTGTTGGTTAAGGAGTCTCACAAGACTGAGAGACCAGCAATCACATCAAACAACGACAGCCACCAGCACATCTCCCCTGTCCCCCTAACAGCCCACCATATCAACTCAGATTTCTTCACAGGCACGTTGTTAAAGGTCACCTCGTGGGTGCTGGACAAAGTGCTGACACTAGAGCTCACGCAAGATTTCACATTCAATATTCTTCAATGAAATAAACTGACACTCTTCCCATCTCTGGCAGATACATCTTAGGATCTGATAATCATTTCAATGATGGTGTAAATTACCACAGCAGACTTGCTATTAACGTGTTCCAGGCTATCACACTAAGCCAAACAGATGTAAAAAGACTAACACCAGACTCATATTTTGACCAGATTTCCTATGTAACAAAGCAGTTGCATATGAAAGAAATAAGGTAAAAAGGAAAAGAAGAAAGTATATTATACTGGCTTTCTTGCTCTTTGCAGATTTTCTATTTTTAACTTTTTCCACAGAAGTGCAAAACTAAATTGAAGCTTCCTGTGAATACATTCAGGAACTTCAACAGATCCACACTCATTTTGTTTGTGCTGACCTCTGGTCCTAACCCGTTTTGTTGCTTTATAATAAACACTTTATATGTTGGAACACAAACCAAAGGCATCTACCTCTCACTGCCACCATTCTTGTGTCATAATTCCTGATATTCACGCTCTAGATCTTCTTATCTTTCTCCCACAATACTTGCCCATAAATAACATGAGCAGGAAACTTCTCAGGCTTACTGCACACCATGCCATTCCAGCTGTGGAACTGCTCCCCAAGCATTGGCACTCATTTCATTTGTTTATGTGGGACTTACACAACTTTTCTCATGGCCAAGAAAAGATTCTGGCTAAGCATCTTAGCATCACTAAATTTGGACCAGTTCTGTTAAGGCCGTGATCCAGGTGGCTCCCTCAGTTTAGGAGTGCCTTAGGCTCCAGCCTGCCACCAGTGTGGAATTGGAAACAGGAGCAGTGCTTAATTTTATAGTTCAAGGGACAATGATATTTCATAACTAGTCCAAACCCACCATGAAGATGGATGCAAAAGTGAGGAGAGGAGACAAACGGGGAAGTAGGAGCCTTAGGTTTTCATGAGTCTTAGATTATGAAATATCATCAGAGTATGATATATTGATATGATATGTGCAGTTCCTGCAGCTGAAATATCAGTATGAGCAACAGTTGTTCTTCCACTACTGCAACAATTTGATTTCTCCTGGTTTCAGCATGACAGTGACACTGGAATTGATTTAAGTGCATTAATGCCACTGGAAGTCATAAGGGCTTTTGGCAGAACCTATAAAATGGGAAGAGTTCCTATGTTCCATTACGCTGATGATGTCGAAAAGCAAAGTGTACCAGCCAGAACCCACCCCACACAACCTCAAACCTTTAATTAAGAAAGCCTGATATTAAGTTGTACTCAATTACAACATCTGTAATTTGCCACTGTGCTCCCAGAACTAGTCCATATGCTTGTGAGGCACCTTTTCAAACCCTCTTTTGGGCACACTACGACTATCATACAATGCACTTGTATTATAATTAAATTTAGTATAATTACTTTACAGAGTGATCAGTGACAGTTTATTGTTCAGGAAGAATTAATCCTTTGAGCCTTCCAACATCATTTTAGTTTCTGGTTCTAAATGAGATTTCAAAGAATGTAATTTATAATAACCAAAATCCCCAATGCATACTTTAATACAGCCTTCCTTTGTTACAGCAGCTCACTAGTAAAATGCCTCTGAGTGAGAGCACTCCTGGTGTACCGATTTACTTATGCTGCATAGGACTACTCAAATGGGAGGAAAGCAAGCAGGAATGCTTAACTGATCTCCTTAATGCCTTCTCTTTCTTCCTGCTTCCCAAAACATGAGTGCTCTAGAACCCTTTCAGAAATAATTCCACTATTAAAATAGAATCCTTCCCCTAGGAGAACGCTTCCCTTTCCCGAAGCAGCCCAAGAAATCCTCCCATCTGAAACAACACACCAATTCAGGAATATATTTAAAGGAGGTGTGATGATTGGACTTGAGAAAAATCTGGAACTGCTAGCATAAGAGAAACCAGGAAGTTTGATTTCCTCCTGAAATTAGATGCTTTTCCACAGAGAGGAATCTAAGTTGGGCAGTGTCAAAACATTTTGTTTAGACATTTTTAATTCAAGCAAAATGTTTTGACAAAGTGGAATCCTTGGAAAAAATCCTTTGCAGATCTCATCCATTCCAGTACAGAAACCCATTTCCCTGTTCTGTATCCATTGCAATCCTAGTTCTCAATTTCTTTCTCTGGACCAGTTTTTAAGCATATTGCATATCCCACTGAATAAATTCCTCCATTTGCACTCCAGTCCCTCAGGACCACCATGCCCAGCAAATAAATGAGAGAACCTGACCCATAATACAAGGCAGAAGATATTAAAACAGGTCAATATTGTGGGGGTTTTTTTAATTATCTTTTCAAAATTAAACCCTTAGGGCCAGTTAAAAAATTCTAAATTTCAATGTAACGTCTTTTTACCAAAATAAAAGCTTTTCTTGTGCAGTTTTATCCACCAGAAAATATCATTTCAATGAAAAATTGCCAACTGCCAACTGTAGCTATCACTACAGCTGAATTTCTTGATGTGATTTTTTTCTAAATATCATGTTAAAAAGTTCTCTTTCGGTCTACTTGACTAATTAAGATTTCTCAGCTATCAAAGCTTAGTCCTTTTTACTGTCAGCAAGGTTTGTGCAATCAGAGATGCTGGCCACAGACCTTCTGGAGGTGACATTCCAGGAAAATGTCACTGTTAGGATGATCAGCACCCAATAATATGTGGTATTGAAATTGCACCAAAAGACACGGCAGAACACATTTTGGGCAAAGTCTGAGAAAATATGTGTATTTTACACTTCTGCCACCTAACAGAACAAAATTTTTCTCAGAAAGCATATAATTTTTTTTTTTTTTAATTGGCTGAAGTAATTTAGCAAAATAGGAGAGAATCACTGGCAGTTGTTCTGCTCCTGCCTCGTGCATGAGGTTAGCTGGTTCATGAGTTAGTTTGTGAACCCCACCTGCAATGACACCAGCAAGTGAGAGTAAAAGCTTTGGAGTCTCCAGATGCCAGACTAATATGATTACAAGGCCATCATATCTCTAATTTTAAACAGACAAATCAAAAATCTCCTATAATTATCTTTCTGTCTTTCTGCATAGAGCTACGAAGGGAAATACTTGCTGGAAAACATAGGAGGCATCACATGCATTTTCTGGGAGAAATAGAAGGTTTTAGCTACTGACACTCAAAACATGATTGTTCAGTACTCAGCTTACCCTCTTCCCTATGGCAAAGTATTTGATAATGAAGAAGAGGGAGATAAGCAAAGTTAGAGGAGGAAATAGAAGTGCCAGTGGTAGCTTAGTGGCAACATCTGTGGGTCCAATGTGACTTCTTGCTGAACCTAAACAGCAATATAATTGGGTTTATCAACTTTCCCCTCCATAAAGATCTGGCAACTGCTATCCATACCTCAAAAAAAGCTCTAATACACAAGAATAAATGCAGAGAATGAAAAAAAGTGGAACTTCAGCTGGAACAAAAGCCATCAACTCTGCAGGTTAAATCTCAGCTGCACAATATGTGCCTTCCTCCAGCAGGTTCCCTGTCAACTCTCCATGATAATTTTAAAGTTTTGTATTAAAATATTCATTTTGAATACTCTTCACAATCAAATTTTTTACTGAGCAAAATTTCAATTGTATATTCATCTATGAAATAACACCAGAGGCATTCTTCTAAGACAGTGCAGTTCAATAGATTTGGGTCATTTCCCAGAAGTGGGGATCAACCATTCTTCATTAAGAAAAATGAGCTGTAAGACAAGTTCCCCAGGTGAGGAGTAAAATAAAGTAAATGCATATTTTTAAAAAATCCCAAACAAAACCACAAACAAATCAACACCACCTCCTTTGAAAAGTACATGGACCAACTTAATATTAATTTAATATAGAAACAACACTGAAAATGACAGAGCTTTTAAAAGAAAATCAGCTGGAAAAGAAAAGCGACAGGAGGTCTGTGGGACCTGATACACCTGATGATACTTATGTAGTGGATGGACATAAAGGAGAAAACATGAATGTTTGCATGGACACAGTTTAAATCCCACTGAGCAGTGGCACAGAGGGTTGAGAAGAGGAGGAGAGAATACCCAGGAAAAACTGAGCAAGGCCAGGAGGTGGAAGGAAGATGGACAGAGGGAGACAAAAAGAGGAGGCACTAAGGGCTGAATAGACAGAATACCACAGCACAGCAGAGATGGCAGGCAAGCAGGGACATGCAGCTTATTTTCTTTGCTGGCAGTCAGCAGAAGCATCACTCACTGCTGCTGCACCTGACAGGCTGAACAGCTTAGTAACCAAGTAGCATCCTTTAGAAAGAGTGGATTATTTGTTTGTTCCTCCCAGAACACCCTCCAGACGTCATGGCAAAATATTATTAGTTGTGTCTCTGATGAGATATCTAATAAAGACATCTTCAAGGTTCTTCCTTCCACCATTATGTCACAAACCTCAAATTACTTGGTAAAGATGCTGTATTTTAACAATAAAATTTCTCTACAGCAGAGTAAGCAGAACTCCAAAATATAAAATATCAATCGTTAACATCTGCAAGTGTGCCTCTGATTTGTATAAGACAATATCAGTTTATTTATATCAGAATAAATATTCAAAGGAAAACTGCAGACATGTCACAATTAAACTACCCCTGTTAATTTTCTCTTTTTTCCTTAGACACTGGAGATGCTAGACCATTTTGAAAGTGTCTGCCTTATGTACATATGAACAAGTTCAGTAAATTCTTCCACGTTCATAAACCAACAGTATTATCTCTTGATATCAAGAAATGCTAATACATGGTGAAGAGACCTTGCAAGGTAATTATACTGTAGGTTGACACAATCATCACATTCACTCCAGATTTTCTCTGTGGGCTGGAATTTAGGCATTACCAGCCATCTGCCCTAGGACACAAGCATGAGGCTCTCACTGGAGTCAGGAAGAACTGAGAATGTTAACAAAGGGCAAAGTTTCAGTAGCAACTCAGCAAAGGAATCAAACATTCCAACAGTCACTGAATTTTTAGGTTAGACTGGGGTTAAAGGCCTTGCTGAATCAGGACCCCTTCCTTCAAGTGTTATACATCATAACAAATAAATATCAATATTAGCATTTTTCATAAGCTGCCTGGGTGAGTCCTCTGGTGTTCAGAGCAATCTGACAAGAACAAAACCCACAAAATAAACCTTGCTTTGGGTAGCCAGAATCTTATGAGCAATATAAAATCAACTGGGTAAAAAACCCCCTCAGCCCTCACTTTGGTATGTTACTGCTTTCTATGCTTACTGACAGTCAGCATGAGTGAGGTAAAATGTGAACACAAGAGGCCTAAAATAAAGCCAGATCAGAATTCCAGTCTTCAAACCCCTCACAGTCTTGAGTTCGCCACAAGAGGTGTAAGACAGACAAATCCCACGGCTCCAGGATTTTCAGAGGGAACATAATGTGCTTAAGACAACGAAATATTTTAGTAGAACACTGATATTCTCCTACTTAACCCCCATTTATTAGCATAATGCCAAAAGGAACATAAAATTTCATGAGCATGAGCAGTTAATACAGCAGTCCTGTTTACAATGATTGCATTGTATTTACTGCATCCACAGAACTGTACTTGCTAGGTTTTTAGCAGGAACATAAATGGGTTTTGCAGTCTTTGTATGAATTTCATGGTGTTGTGGAAATAAAACTAGAAATGCCTAAGCTAATTTAAAGCTAGATTAGACATGGTTAGGTGAACTGTTATTACACAGCTTGCAGAGCAAATAGAAGCTGTAATTCTACTGGGAAAATATTCCAGGCAAGACCCTTAATTGGCAAAATCTGATCAATATCCCTTGACTTGACTGCTCTTCCACGACTGTAGGAACACTGAGGATCCAGCTCGCTCTTTACCAGTGATATCTTTGCTAAGTGCTCCTAGTCATTTCTGTATGTGTTAACAGGAACATTTCAGGAACTGGCTCTTCAATTATTGCTACAATATTCTGGACATCCATGTCATAGACTACATTACCAGAGCATCATAGTGAAATCTCTGTGAAACTGGTATCTTAGAGATTAATTGTCTTATTTACAGCTTTCTTTTTTTGAAAGCATTTTATTGGCCTCATTTGGTCATCCTTAAATCGCCATTAATACAAGTGAACCACAAACCAATCTCTCTAAACCTCCTAAAGTACAGTAGGAGCCTTCATCTGTTTTAATGTAATGAAAGTTTTCAACACAGCAATCCATTTATAGGGAAGGGACAGTTTGGAACTATAGAACAAAATAAAACTGCATTTAACTTTACAAATCTAGAGATTTTTCCAAGAATTTCTATATAAAAGGAAAAAGGAATTTTTACAAATGCAGTCTTAAATGTAATGTTTACCCAGCTCAGTATATTGCTCAAGACATACCATAGGCTCACAGAAAAATAAGAATATTAGTGGTTTTTTTCTTTTCTATTCTATGCTGATCTCCTCAATTCTCCCCTCTATTCATTAAAAGATGTTGAATATAGAAAAAGCATCCAAACATCTGACAGTGTTACCCACTACAGCAGCAGAAATATGACAAGGTTAATCATCTGGTTTGAAGGAGTCTGACTTCCCCTTGCAGGAGACTGCTGCTATCAGTTTTCTTGTGGAAGAACAGTCAATAATGTCTTCTAATCTCTAATAACAGACACGGGACAAACATTCTATTACAACCTAAATAAATAAGACAAACTTTAATTTTAGACCTGTCTATCAAAGGGCTATTTCAGTAATTATTACCTCTATGCTCGGCATCTTTTTTTTTCTTTTCCAGATTAATGTTCCTTAGATACTGCTTCAATTAACTGCCATTATGGTTACAAACAATGAGATTAAATTATATTTTGGTTATAAATACAATTATTTGCCACTTATCGTCTCTTTCTAACTTTAATTTTTTCCAGCCCTGTTCTCCCCTTTTCAGTCACTTCTGTATCTTCCCCCACACTCCTCTCTATTTATTCCCCAAGTCAATGTATGGGAACCTTGTTCTCCCCAACAAGGAGGGGCTGGTGGGGAATGTGAAGCTCCAGAGCAGCCTTGGCTGGAGTCACCATGACATGGTGGAATGTTGCAGTGTTGGGACAGTGGAAAGGGTGCACAGCAAAGCCACTGGCCCAGACTTGAGGAGAGCAGACTTTGGCCTCTTCAGGGATCTGCTTGGTACAGAGCCGCAGGATAAGGTCCTGGAGGGAAGAGGGACCCATGGAAGCTGGTGAATATTCAAGGATCATTTCCTCCAGGCTCAGGAGTAATACATCCAAAAAGAGGAAGTCAGGCAAAAGCACCAGCAGGCCTGCATGGATGAGCCCCTG
>VXBB01010846.1:0-39026 GCA_013399915.1 Illadopsis cleaveri | reverse complement strand
GCTGGTGAATATTCAAGGATCACTTCCTCCAGGCTCAGGAGTAATACATCCAAAAAGAGGAAGCCAGGCAAAAACACCAGCAGGCCTGCATGGATGAGCCCCTGGACAAACTCAAACACTAAAAGGAAGCCCACAGAGGGCAGAAGCAAAGACAGGAAGCCTGGGAGGGATACAGAGAAATTGTCTGAGCAGCCAGGATCAGGCTATGAAAGCTGAAGCCCTGAGAGAATTAAGTCTCATCAAGAACATCAACTTCTGTTGTACTGCTGTAGTGAGGTAAGTTGTTCCTGACTTTCTGAACAGTCACATATAAATGGTATATCACCACCTGACTTTTACATGTATTGCAGAGCAAGATATGCAGGCCAGATATAACACATAGAAAAATAACCGTAGCTCAAAATACATAAAACAATCAAAATTTTCAAAGAGGACATAAAACATCACCAAGGTAATGCACCAGCTTTTCACTTCCTGAATTTTGATATTAAATATGTGTTCTGCAATATGAAATTAAGACACATAGACCAAATCTGAGGGAAGAAGTCAGTAAGCACATATTTTGTTTCCACTATTTATGTACAGATATTAGGCACTGTCACTACTGTGTTTCAGATTTTTCTGTCACAATGAGAAGGAAGAAAGTGAACTGAGTAGATTCCAAAATTCAGAATTAAAACCAAAAATGTAAACACTTCTACTAAAAGAAAGCTTCAAGTGTTTCTAGTCTTACACTAGGACAAAGAATACCTATTTTTGGAACAAAGTTTTCTATTCAGTAAGGCAAAAAATATCAAAAAAATAAATACATGTGGATATTAAGGGGTATTTCCATGCCCTTCTAGGTTTGAACCTGATTCTGAGCTGAAAAACAGAAATCTCAAACAAGGTAAATCAGAGGCAGCTGAAACCCAAAACATTGGGCTTTTTCCCCATGATGGAGACCAGCTGTGAAAGACAGTTCCATTACCATGTCTTGCAGACGCTAAACTTGATTTCAAGACCAGAAGAGGTCACTCTAATGACTCCATTTTGGATTCCTCTACTACAAGGTTTGAAGATAAACACTTAAGCCTGTAATCTCTATGAAAATAATATCATGTCTCTGACACATCTAACTTTGACCTGATAAATGAACTCATGGAAATTTCATGCCCATAAATAGGTTATTCTACCATTTATTTTCCTCATGTAGAAAAACTGAAGAGGAAATTCATGCACTTTTCTCATATTAAAAATAGAGAAAAACAACACACACAAATTGGAAAGTGCCACTGCTCTGCAGTCTTTGTCCAGTATGAATTATAGAATACAGAATAATTATTATAACTGTGGTGTTGATAACATTGATCAAACTACCCTGAGCATTAACAAAACATTGCATTTTCTGGTTATGAAACTGACCCCATGACATCTTTTCACTGCCATTGAAGGAAAAGGTGACAAGAGAACAGTGTTGAGAGAACACAGATCCTTTGATTTTAACCACAAATCTCCCAACAGCACAAATGGCACCTATTGTTGTGTCATGAAAGAAACTCTCTTATTAATAATTTCACTCTTTTCATCCTCAACCTACTAATTTTCAACGTGTTTCCTAAGAATTTATTTTGCCTTTATTGACTCAACCCGAAGTTAGTATCTTGTTTCAAAGATGCTGGTTTGTTCTACCTCATACTGGCAGAAAGCTTTTAAACAATCATGAATTCAGTATTACATCTACTGTGCTATTAGCATGGAAAAATCTTACTGTTCAAGAATATTTCCTCTGGGTCATAATTATAGTAAGAATGGATTCCTGAGGGCATAATCGAACAAAGTGCTGAAGTTGAAAGATTGTTTAAAGCTTTATTGAGGTAGATGTCTACCATTTTCTTTCAAAAAACAACATCAGAGGTTTATAACACATCTGAAAGTTTTAATGTTTTCATTTTTCTCTTGTTTTGAAGAAAAAAGAACCACATGCAGTTGAGAGTTTCATCAGTCGGCATAATCACTGTAGTACAGAGATTTTCATCCTAAAGGGCCCTTCATCTTTTTGCACATGTATTCAGGAATTTTTGCAGTGAAAATTAACAACTATTTCACAATGTCAACAGTTTGAGACGTGACAGGTAAATCATTTCAAAGTACACAACAGTTGGAGAAGAGGGAGTTTTCAGGAGGATGGGAACTAGCAGCTTACATTTATCTCAATAAAAGTCAATTTGCATCACAAATTAACTAATAGAGTAAAGAATCTGCTTCAAACTCAGAGAAACAACACAGCTGAGAATAAACTTCAAGAAGAAAGTAGCTAGGCATAAATGGGCTAATTTGCACTGTAATACAAAGCAATAAAGTTAAACAAGAGATTATGGGCAATATTATACACCTAAAGGAAACAGGAGCTAGGGTGGGAAAGGGACAGAGCCAGACTGTGATCAGACCCAAATCAATTTGCACTTCATTACTGGACTTTGGCCACCTTAAAGACACTTAATTTTCACAAGAAGCCAGACAACTGCTCTTCCCAGATGTCCTTCCTCCCCACCCTATATTTTCCAGATAAATCCATTTAAATATGCATTAAAAAACCCAACCTATGCTACTGAAGTAGTTAGAAGAATTTTTGCAAATAAGGTGGCTTCTATATACTTGTATCCTGGCCCCCTATATTTAATTAAACATTTAGATTATATAAGTGGGTCTCTTACAACTCAAGGTAGTGTATGATGCAGTATAAATCACTGTCTTCCAGACACGTCAATTAAGAGAATTAGAAATTATCTAGCTGGGAAATGTCCAGGTAGACCACATCACCTGTCACTGCAAATAAACAGGTTTGGGTACTTTTAAGCAGATCTACTACAAAACAGTAAGAGAAAATATTTCTAACAATCTATTAAATGATACAGAGTGAAGCAATGCCACATTTGGAGGAAGAGGGAATTCAAAAATCCATTCAAAACCCATTTCCAAGGCAGCCTCATTTTCTACTAAGGAAAAATAAAGATCGGCAGACGTGCAAAGGTCTTCATATGAAGATGACTTTAGAGAGACCGTATTTCTGTGAACACAAAAGGCAGCAGTAGGAAGAAAGACATCAAAGTCCACCTAGCTAGAATTCCAGCTAGCTAGAATTCAATATTCTAGTCTTTACAAGAGAAAAATTAAAATGAAAAAAAAGTTTGGGCATTTTTCTCTCAGATAATTAAAAGAAATGCCAAGTGAGAGTAAGCTTTAATAAAGGAAACTTTATAAATTAGAATCAGAGACATATTCATGAATAGAAAATACCTGGTTTTAATAAACTCTCAGCTGAGGTATATAGATGCCTGGTAATGATGCATAGCCAATCAAAGGTGCCTGGAATGGCTGCAAAGAGAAGCAACAGGCAGAGAAAAACAAGCTAAAGGACTGCTGTATGTTCGGTGGGTTTATCTGGATGACCTTACAAGTGCTGCCTTTCTGAAAACAGAACCCCCACATGCACTGGTTGTACTCACTGCCTGCAGTTACAGTGGAAAGAATTATTGCTTGTTATTGGTGAAACTGTGGTAAAAAATTAGTTAGGTTTTTACATAAAACCCTTACCTTCACATGGAAGAAGCTAATGCATGTATATATACACACAGAAAAAAAAATCCCCATATAGAATTAGTTACTGAAACTGAAAATCACATAGATAAAAATGATGGCCAAAACATTTCTTAGCTTTCTGAAAATGAAGAAAAAAGTTGACCTAGAAGATGATCTATGTACTAAGTCTATGAAAAAACTATTATTCTAAAAAATGCCATCTGATTTAAATAAATATTTGCACATGTCCTAAGCTAGCCTGCATTTTCTTTATATCCAAATTTGCCCTGTTTTTCTTTCTAAACTATTACTAGACAACCTGTTCCCATTTTTGGGGGGGATTGTCCAAAAATATCTATCAAATCCTCATCAGCTGATAGGTGATACAGGAATGTAACAATTTCCTGTACTGGAGGCAACTGAAGCATCCCAAATATTGCCAGCTTTACAGTTTTCTGCGCTCCCAGAGCAGAGGTGAGGCTGCTCTCCCTGTGCAGTCACCAGACCAGGAGTGCCGCCGGTGTGTTACCCTGATGTGAGCTCAGATCTTCTGCTGAGCCCTGCCTGTGCTCCAGCCAGGCAGCTGGGCCAGCCCAGACAACTGAGGGAGGGACATTGCAGGACTATCTGCAAAATGCTGTGCAGAGATAATACAGAAAAACCCTTCCTCACAGCAATATGAAGTTCTATAATACAATGTACAGTGTGGAAAGCAGAGCTGCATTTCTAGCTTGTAATCAGCTAAAGGAAGCACTGATATTGTCTGTCAGGTTTATTGATGGCTAGTATCCATAAATTCTTTCTGGCTTTCTCATATCCTTGCATTTCCACTGGGCATGTCTTGTTTCTCAACATCAAATTTTTGACAGCATTAGTAAGCACACCAAAGTAAAATAACGAATCCTACTGCTGTGCTTTTTCCATCCTCAAAATGTATCCATATAAAGCTCCCAGAAGAANTAAAATAACGAATCCTACTGCTGTGCTTTTTCCATCCTCAAAATGTATCCATATAAAGCCTTCCAAATGCTCCCAGAAGAACTGATTTTTGTTGATTTGTATTTTTTAAGCGACTGACATGAAAATCAGATTATAATATGCCACAGAGAAAATTAAGAGGCAGTGAAATCTATAGATGCAGAATACACCTGTAAGAGTTCGCATGCTTTATAGTCTTGCCCAAAATTTAAAGATTCAGTATGTTTATGCAAATGATTAACAGCAACAAAAATAGGGAGACCATTTGGATTTACAATCGAGCACACTGTGACATAAAAAAGCCTGAGACAGCCAAGACCAGACATCCTTCAGTACAAATACATCAGGAAGGCAACAGAACTAATCCTGAAGTGGATTTCAGCAGAGATGCTGTCAATCAAACCAGTATTTAAATCAACAGATTTTGTCAGCTTGCTTAAGTTGCAGGCCAGTTGGAGGTCCCTTCCTCATGAATCACTGCAGCCCCAGGTTTCTGAGATTGCTCAAATTAACAGCCTGTGCTCTTGGTGCACCTCCCCACAGAGCACTGTGCTGCTGACCTCCGTGTGACAGGGACAGGAGCCGAGGGAATGGCCTGAAGTTGTGTGGGGAAAGGCTTAGGCTGGATATTAGAGAAAGGTTCTTCACACAGAGGCTGGTTGGGCACTGAACAGGCTCCCCAGGGCAGTGGTCGCAGCACCAAGAAGTGATTGGACAACACTCTCAGGCCCATGGTGTGATCTTGGGGCTGGTCCTGTGCAGGGCCAGGAGCTGGACTTCATGATCGTTTGTAAGTCCCTTCCAACCCAGCTCATCATGTGATTCTGTGATTTTGAAATGCCAACAGAAAGGTAAAGAAATTCTGCTTTCAGATCAAACTAATAACCATGCCAATTTCTATGCTGGAAGACACTGTTAAAGCTTATTTTTGGTGACAGGAAGCATGGGGAACAGGGAAGGATTTGAAGCAATGATGGAGCAGGATCGTGACTGTACACAAACGGCTTTGGCTTTACGATGTGTTTACTTCTAATGGAAAAGGAGGAGAAGAAAAATCCCTTCTTTTGCTCACTGATTCTGGAGCAGTATTAATGCACACACTAACTTTCTGGAATGTACCATGAAATACCTACTGAAGAAAGCCAGAGCTACAGAAGGGAGATATCCTAGAGTGGTGTTTCAAAATCAGAATTAAAACAGCCCAGTTCAACTAGAAAGTCAGGCTCTACAGAGCCTTGCTGCTAGTCTGACCTTAAACTTGTAAGTCAGGAAATACCCACAGTTTTTATGAATTCTGAACAGAAAGCATTTCCGAAATAATTAAAGCCAGAGAAGCAGTAGGTACATTGATGTACCTATTTTATACCACCTACATCTAGAAAGTTAACTCAGCTACAGGAAAGAATATTTAATCTTTGCTGCAGCCTGACTAACTGCCGTGGAGCAATGGAGATTATTAATGTGGGCAGGCTGAGTTGGGAGACACAGGATGGAAGGAAGCTGAAGAGATCCTTACTGCTCCGATTCTCCTCATCCTTCTAGGGGATCCTGCTAACTCTAATTCTTTGCCAAAAAAAGGGCAGTTTATCTTCAAAATCCAGTATCGATACTCAAAAGACCTACCATAAATCCTCCTGTACAGAGACACAAACAAAATGAACACAGGTTCTTAAAGAATATTTTGCTGAAAATCTGTGAGAATAGAGAAGGATAATCTGGCAGGCAGCAGGAGCAGCGGGCAGGTGAAGATCCCCTCTGAAGTGCTGCATATTATGAAGAAACAGGCTGTACTGTACCTGCTCTTGGCAACTGATGTATTTTAAGCTACAAAATTTGTTTCCTGATAATATTAGGATCCAGATCTGGAGTCCCCAACTTAAAACAAGGATGCGGACCTGCTGCTGCAAGTCCAGGAGAGGCCAAGAAGACGATCAGTGGCGGGCAGCACCTCTCCTAGGAAGACAGGGAGAGAGAGGTGAGGTTATCCAGCCTGGACAAGTGAAGACTCCAGTGAGATCTTATAGCACCTTCCACTACCTAAAGGTGGGTACAAGAAAGCTGAAGAGGGACTTTTGACCCTCATGGAATGACAGGACAAAGAGGAATGGTCCCTTCCAATCCAAGCTATTCTGTGTTTTGCCTGCAGTGTGCTTGTTCAGTCATAACTCTCTCTTATGAACTTGAAAAATCATAATACATTATACTAAAAAACTAATGTAATTGCAGTAATTTTTCTAAAGCCAAAACTACTTACTGCCTTAAAATTTTGATTAGTTCTGAAAAATGCCCTTCTACTGTAATCTGAGTTCCTTTCCTTATGAAATTTGACCCTCACTGAAAAAGAAAAGAATATAATCACAAAAGGCCATCCAATCCATATTTCCCACTTGGTCTTCTCTACTGGCTACAAAAAATGATTATTTTGCACTGCAACTTGGGAGTGGAAGAAATAGAAAAGGAGCATGGTATGTGGATAATTAAAAAGATTCAACAGGAGTCATCATGGATAAAGTGTTATGATGGTGTTAAGTCCTGTCTGACACAGTAGAATTTATAATAAATTCTTGTAATACCACCCACAGGAGAAATATACAGAAGCACACTACATAAAGAATGAAAACATGTATGAAAAGTTTTTCCTTTCTTCTTCTGAGATTTAACACTGGGCATTTTACTTTTTTTCCTTACTTTTCTAATAAATCAAGCCATAGTAAGCTATAGATCTTTGAACAATTCATCTGTCATTGAAAATAGAAACAGGAAGGAAATAAATATAGATTCAGAGAATGGATGGAATCTATTTAATCCCTCAGTTCAAGTATGACAACATGTTGAGTTTTATTACAAAGGTTGTGGTTGGGCAGCAGAGGAAGGTACCAGTCTTTCAGAGTCAGTCTGCACACAGAGTCACCCTGGACTTCTTGAGGCATTGTGGCTTCCCTCCTCAACAGAGAGAAGTTTATGGGGTACAGAACACAGTGGGAACCATCAGCTGGGTCTGAAATTGGGGGATGTCTGAGAGGAAGAGAAGTAAACCCAGAGAGCAAGCCTCTGATGTAAGCGACCCTTCTTGAGATCCTGACAAGACTGGACATTCTGTTTTAATTAAGTAAGGAACGGAAAAGTGCTGTAATAAGAGTCACACTAGAGCAGCAGAGTCTGTGGGCTGTACCCTAGATTCAGGTTCATTTTTTCATTTTAAGCCAGCTCAGCCAGCAAATCTGTGTTTTTCGCTTCACTGGTTACTGTGTTCCTATTTGTGCTCAAAAAAAGAAGAAAGCCCTGAATGGTCTTTCAGTGAGACTATCGAGGAACAGTCCTCCACTGAACACTCAGAAACCAATCAGAGTTAATGAAAAATAACAACAAAATCTCAGTGCACTTCCCTCATGCTCAAAAAGTAAATGTTTTGTGTTCTCTTTTGCCCTCTCTTGCCCTAGAATGAAAACCCAAAAGCCATGGAGAAATAACACTTGTTTCTCTAGTGCAATTACCTTGCAGTATTATTGAGAAAGCTTGGAAAGCCTACTATGGAATACTTCACTCCCTATTATTTTAAAACTTAGGAGAAAAGAAAGAAAAAAGCAGACACAGCTTTGGATTCTATTCCAGAAGGGAGCTGCTTTCTCTGCAAGTGTGAGCCATGAGCAGCACTGTTTGCTATACCTACCCTGAAAGTCACACCTTACACCTGATGCAGAGAAATATTCATCCCTATCTTGGCAAACACCCTGGAGAAGCCCAGTACTGAATGTTCTCCAAACTTGAGATTATGACAGCATTTTCCTGTCAGAATGGCAAAACAGCAGTAGCAGATGTCTGAACACACAACCTCATGGATTACATATTACACAATAATTATACATTTAATTACCTGGACATCTCTCGGTATAATGAAACCACAGCCTCTAAATAGCTACAGTGGCCTTGTAGTTTGGTATTGAACAGAATCTTGAGAGCAGGAGCTCAGTTTAGATTCAATACTGCTCAGCCAGCAATCATGCAAAGCAAACTTGTGCCTTACTGTATTATTAATCTTGTAGTAGAATAAATTGTACATAAAGTTTTGAGAAAATTATAGATGGTACCAGAACTACTGCAACCGAAATGTTCTCATACAATTAAGTATCACCCATGCTCCTAGTTACTAAATATTAGCTTTTTTTCTCCCATGTAAGCAATTGCTGATTGTTGCACTTGTCTAGGACTACTCTCTGGTAAGGCTCCAGGAACTAAAAGCATCACTACCTTTAGTCACATAGTTCCTGCCACTTGGTGACACGGAAGTTCCTCTTGCCCCACATTTGGGCTGATCACAAAGAAATCTTGTCATTAAACTTGTCTTTTGAAAACCTGCATGTGAAAGTATTTATTCATGTACAGCGAGGTAATCCGGCATGAAATGGCAGAAATAAAAATACAAATAGAAGTGGAAATTTAGATAACTTCTATTTATGTTGTTTATTTTAATAAGACTAAGGAGAAACCATAAAGTTCTTTCATTTTTCTTAACTATGATGGAAGCATGGCCAAATAGATTACCTATATTTAAAGATCCACTTCTGGACATATTGAATACATCAGAGCAATCACAGGCAGGCACCAGAGTTACCCTGGATTTTAATATTACTGCTGAAATAAATTACTTCATAAATTATGCTTGGCCTACATGTATTTGCAGTTTATCAAATGATACAAGGCAGCAACCATTAGAAGAATTAAACACATTTTTCAAATACTGCAGAGAAGACACTGTACATGGTCTCCCTCAACATTCAGTCCTTGCAACTGTCCCTGACACTGAGATCGTGCTCTAAATGAAGAGATGTTAGATCTCCTTAGTTTATGTCCTTATAAAAGTCAAGATCACATCTATTCCATCTGACAGTTAAGATAACAGTATTTTGGCACTATTATTATTATTATTGTTTTCTTTTGAAGCACTTTTGCTAAACAGACATTATACTGAATAAAGTTACTCTGACATTCAACAGAAAGTTCTGGAACAGGTGTGAATTTTAAACAACAATCATAGATCAAAGGTATTTCTCAGGGCAGGAAATTTAAAAAGACAGATTGTTCCTCTTTTCTGGAGTAGTGAGCTCATTGCCCTTGCTCAAGATTGATACTGTGAAAAAGAAAATTGTAAATAATCTCCATTTTTACATTTCCAAAAAAGGTGACAAAATTTTTGTAGTTTTTTTTTCTAAGACTTCTTTTCTTTTTCTTTGTTAATCTCAGTAAATCTTGACCTGCTGCCCTATGGAAACACTTTTTTTTCATAGTGTCCACACTTTAGCACAGATTCTTTACGAGCTGAGCTACAAAAAGGGGCTTTTCTTGTCATCCCACTCTGAATACCCTCCTAGGATTCATCAAGAAATTACAGGAGCTTTGGTGAAAACTCCATAATTAAAGATGCAACTGTTTTTACAAGGCTGATTTTAGTACTCCTATTATCGCAATATTATGCACTATTGCATATGACTGAAAAAAGGAGAATGTTATACCCACGATTCCTTATAACCTAGTAGGTATGATACAATATGTGACTTAGAAATTAAACAGAATTTCTGAACATACAGGTAGTGGCACACGTGGCTGTGCAAACTACCGCAGCACCCTAATTGTCCCGGCCCCACTCTTACCTCAGATATGGCTGCTTTTTAAAATCTACCCTCAAGCTCCACACTGTGAAAATGTCATATAAACAGCCTTCCAGAGGGGAAGACCAGCACGATCTTATGCTTGGAGAAATTCCAACTCAAATTTGCAAGACATCCCTTTTACTCGGTGTTGACACTGGCACAATTTGCAAATACAAGTAACAGTTTATACACAAGCACGGGTCCCATTAGCAATGCTTTCCAAAAACATAATTCAGAATTTAAAAAAAGAAACTTTAAAAGAACTATGTATCGCGTATCTGCAACAGAAAATACATTTTTAAAATTGCTTACCCACTCTTCAGTGAAAAAATTCAGCTAGAATTTTACAATGAATGCATACACAACATTAAGTATATTTCAACTGGAAAAAAAGAAAGCCCAATTTGCAGGACTTGGGCAAGCAGTGATCCCACTTTATTTCAGGGAAAAAACACACCAAAATGCTCAAGGTTATTATGTTTCTTCTTTAGTTTTCTTCTAGGATTTAAAAATTGATCATAGCCATTTCCTACATGTTAAGCTGTATTTTTCACCATGAATAATTCAACTTATGGAATATGCAAGGAATACATTTACTTCTAGTCTTCACATACATCATACACAGAAAATCAGAAATAAAAATTTAAGGGGGTTTATTATTTTGAGTAAAATACTTCAGTTGTTTTTTCAGTTTGACACAATGTGGTTATAGGATGAATCACAATGCTCTTTTTCCAAATTATTCAACCATGACACTCAATCAACTCAAGCAGAGAGAGAAAGTTTAACTGAATGTAAATATGTGGAAATTGCATTCTACCAAGAGGGAGAGGATGATTCGCCCTTCCCTTTGTAAAGTAACAGAAGGAGTTTAGTGATCAAAAGTAGCCACAAGTTCCGTCTTACATTTCTGCTGAAAGATACCTTGGCCAAACAGGTAAAACTGAACTCCTACACCCAAGTGCCTGTTCATGAATGCTCAAACAGGAGGCAGGAATCTAGTTTACAGCTACACCCAGGCAATCAAATTATGTATTCCTCCATGTAAGTAAAACTGATTCAATTATGGTAGGAACCACATAATTCTTTTGGTGTAAATACAACTTTTAGCAGTATATGATGGGATTTGGCAATACTCTTGGAGGTGAAAGCACTTGATACTGCAGATGTCTAAAAATACCATTTGTTTCTGCAATGAATAAGCAGCATAGAGTTTGTCATCATGATAATAATGAGATTTTGTCTAAAAGTAACAATCCCAACTAAAGCATGGTATCAGAATTCAAACATGTGGTTTCAACAACTGTGAAACACATCACAAAAACTACTTACAATGATTTCTGCAGTCTGCCTCAGACGTGCTGTAGGAAACAACTCTAACTGTTTACAAAACTGATGATATTTCAAGAAAATCTAATTTAAAAAAAACCAAACCATACCAACTGACAGAAATGAATAACCAATCATAAACATTATCACTTTGAACAGAATGCTTCTTATGAAATACAAAATGTGTGCAAACCATTAATTCTGCCTTCATTACAACCAGCTTGGGAGAGAAATGCAGATTGCTATAGAAAAAAATATGTTCCCTGTCATAAAGTAAACTGAATCCCCACATCGTTTCACACTTACAGAAGATCTTCCTGCCAAAGATGAGGACGAAGATTATCACAACGATCCTTACAGGTGTCATCTAACTTAGCCTAGCCACATCCCTGCAAGGCGTGTTAGCTGTTATGGTGCTCTCTGCACACATGGCCAAACAAGAACAAATAGGTTTACACCTCAAGAGCTCACGGTGACGTGGTGACTTGCCAGGAAAGCCACCTTGGGAGTTCCAACTCCCTTAGTTTTGCCTTCACAGCTGGATGGTTCAGCTCTAATATTGTGTAGAATCTACCCAAGTGCAGGAACGTAAGAAGTACAAAGCAGCCCAGATGTTCTGAAAGTTCCATCAAGGTTTTCCATTAATAAGAGCTAATAATATAGAGAGTCACTAAGGAGTGAATTAATGTAGTCCTGCCTTCTTTTCCCCTTCTACGACAATTGGACTGTGAAAGTAGGACAACAGCTTTATTTTTCTTTTTCCTTTTTGATCTATTCTGTTCCCTTTTCACTTTACATCCACTTATTTTTCTTTCTTCTTTTTTTTTTTTTTTAATATACAGATACTCTGGTTGCTATTTCTGAAGGTGTTTATAGACACTAGGAATGTAAATCATAGTGGTAATTATCAAGCAGTAGACATTTAAGCTTTTCAGTTTCTCTAGCAATCCTCAACTTTCAAATGCCCCAATAAGCCACCACACAAATCTCTATTTTAAGCATGAATACAAAACATTTTCTAAACTTCCATATGTACACAGTGAATAGAAGGCAGTTACCTGAGCCTTTTGTAAAACAAGGTGATATAGCTTAGCTTGAGGGACATACCCTGTTCTTTTATGTTTAAACCAAACAAATTTCAGCATTTTCTGAAGTTTCCCTTTCACTAAAGTACACCCAAAGGAAAAACAAATGGTAACACACAAAAAACCACAAATGCTTCTGTGAGCCTTTACTAAAACCACATGGTGTTAGCCTTGAGTAAGAAAGGGGAAGACAAAGTGACTTGTGGAACAAAGAAGCTACACTGAGCAATGAAATACATATATTTAGGTGCAATCACAACTAAGTCACGGCTAGTGAAAGGAAAAATGGTCTGCGGAAAGACCAGATCTCAGGGCAACTGGAGAGTCAAGAAGCCTGTGCAAAAATAGCTCTGAAAATTTCTGCAGATTTGAGTTACTGACTTGGACATTCTCCCAGGAATTTTTCTGGTGGAAATGATCCCCAAGAATCTTTGTAAGGGATGCTGACTGTTAAAAGTCCAACTAAAAGCTTTTGACTGGATTCCCTCTAAGGTTCAACAGTCGACGTTACAGCATTTTGCCCTACCCTGTCACTGATCCTAAGTGTAAAGATTTCTTGTAGGGTCTGGACAGGGATGAATAACTACAGATGCTCTCCATGCATAAACAAAAACATGGAGAAAGAACCCTCTGTTTTCTACCCAAAATACATGCCTCCACAGCTAAACCCGACCAAAGGCTGAAATGGAAGCAACTGATAATAAATCAGAACTGATCTCTCACTCAAGTAATATACATAAGACAAGCATGACTTTTTGAGCCTTTAAAAGTACTTCTAAGGTGTAACATATTTTTGCTGCAATAATAAAAAGTCAGGCTGCCTAAATAATTGAATTCCAGTAGTTCCATGGTAATTTTGCTCTAAGAGGTATCATCTCTTCCAAGTTCTTCTCCAAACTTCTGCAGCATACTGCTGGCTTTTTACTCTCTCTATATATTAGAATGAAAGGATAATTTCCAGAACTTCATTTTAGCTCAGAGCAGTATTCCACAGCCATTAGCTTTTTACCCATTTAGAATTATACTCCCTTTCAATTTCTGGGAACTCTACAGCGTTCTGCATTTAACACCCGAAGAGTTAAGCCTTCCTATATTAACCAGTGAGCAGCATAACCTCAAAGTAGCACACCAGGGATCAAAAATAATCAGTGGTATACCAGGTCAGCCATTTCAGTAATTTTCCCATTTAGTCATTTTACCTATTTCTTTGCTTTGTGTTTGCTTTTGAGTGATATTTTAGTTATCTCCACCTCACACCTTTGGATTATGTGTCAATTTGGTCAGTGTGCTGCTCACATACCAAAGTGAGAGCATTTGTCTCCGTGGTACTGTGTTTGAAATGCACATTAGAAAACACCTAATAATGTATACTCACACATCCCACTTTGCCTGTAAGGCTCAAACCTGTGCTCTGGGGTGCTCATGCCAATTTTACTGGAAGGCAAATACTGAAGCATCAAGCAATTATCTGACTTAAGCAAAGTCACTTGGGAATTCTGTAACAAAATGGGGCCAAACTTAAATGCCTCATGGCATCCATGTGCTAGGGATAACACAGCACGGACAGGACACTCAGGCTGTTCTGGACTGGCAGCTGGAAACAGAGGGGTAGTCTACAGCATCTCACATGGCACCAGATACTTCTGTTTTGCATACCTGTGCATGAAGTGGGGAGTATTCTTCTGTCTGAGAACCAGGATTGATTCCTACACCTCCTAAACCAACCTTACTTTACTAAATAGGCAACACTTCTTCCAAAATTAAGACAGCAAGATAATCTTTTATAATTCACATAGTGTTTGAAACTTAAAGACTTCCTCATTTTCAATCTTCTAGAAATAAAAGTGGACTGAGAAATAGCCTTTTCTGGTCACCACAATATAAGAGCCAAACTGAAGTGTTCAGAGGCATATTTTTGGCAACAGAAAATTTTCAATTTTATCTCCTGGAACTTTATGCATTTCAAATACTTGTCTCCCTTCTGCTGAATTTCTAATAGATATTGCACAACTTTGGCTCCATGTCCAGAATCCTTGTGCCAAATTAGACTCTGAAAGAATCTCATGTTTAGCTGATAAAGATGATTATGTAAACACAAGTTCTTTGCTTGTTTTTCCACTTATACGTCTGTAATTCAGAAAAATCAAAGCAAATCACAAATGAAAATAAGAAATCACGTATATTTTAATTATTTCTGAAATCCCCTTTGGTCAGCTCTGTTCAATGCAGGATCCATTGATCATACCACGGTAATGTCTGTATTTCAACCATCTGAGCAGTTTAGAAACTATTTACAGCATGAGTTCCAATCAGAAGCTCACTGTTCAACTGAGAATTTCATGTATTTTTGGAGCATCCTCTCTGCCTGAGCATGTTCAAGGTAGCTTTCGCAGAACAAGACAATTTATGTTAATAATCCCATGGAACCACTTTAACTGCCTTCTAATCCTTGGCAGTCCTTGTTCCACCAGCTACCACTGATAGGTCAATCTTTACTTTTCATGACAGAGCATCTTTCATGTTGGAAATGATCTCTAGAATTTTTTATGTATTTATCTCAAGTTCTTGCAGCAGCTATACTTAAAACATCCTAGTGTGTTTACACAATTTATATACTCAGCTAGCTTCCTTAGTAAGACAAGGGCCAATTGTGCTCTATCTTCCCTATTTATATTACAGCAATTCCATCTTAATTAACTATAAAATACATAAGCTAAATTGTGCAGTCTTCACTGTTCTATTCACAGGCTGCTTATGGCATTGCATCGTTACTGCACATGAGAAATAACCTGCAGGATTCCTGCCCACCAATATAAAACTGGTTTTCAGGATTTAAGTGTGTAATAAATTAGAAAATATTTCTCATACAGTAAATGTCTTCTGCAGCATAGCACTAATTCATTCTTGAAGAATAACATTTTCTCCTGTGAGGCAGGATGTATATTATTTAGATGAAAACAAAAGAGAGAAGGAAGCAGCACGTCTTTACCCTCCGCACATCTTTGCCGAACGTTTCGCTGTAGCTGGTGCCCAGTATTTCGAATTGCACATAGGGGTTGGCTCCATCTTCTCTGAACTCCATAACACCAGTCAGCCCAGTTATATGGCCCTAAGGAAGTAAGTTTGAGAAATTTCAGAGCAGAAAACATTTGCTTTCATAAACACTCTTCTGCATAAAATGTGTGCCAAATATGCTTTAATCGTGTTTATAGTGAACTTAAATGCGGCCACTGCATGTTCTTCAGTAGCTCAAACCCAGGACTAGACAAAAGACTTCAGTTTTTAATTTTTTTTCAGAAAATTACTTTAGCACTAGCACACCCAGTTTTTATGGCCATCAGGTCATTACTGTCCACAGAAACAGACCCCAAAGGAAAAGAGAAGTGGACTGTGAGACAAGAGCCCTCCCAGTGTAACTGAGGGCAGTGGGCTTGAGTACCAAGGCATGAACTCCCAGCCCAAAACAAGGGGAATGCCTGCTGTGCTCCCAAGAGAAGCATGAAGGAAAGACAAAATTGCATCTCTGTGAAACTCTCACAGAGTTTGATTCTGCCTTTGTAGCAAAGAAGCTTGAAGTGACACCAAAGTTTGAATTAATTTAACAGCAAAGGATGGCATTATTAAGACTTGTCAGATTGATCAAATTGCATCGTTTTACTAGAGGAAAATGATTTCATCAATATATATTTGGGAACAGGAGGTTTCTTCTGAACTGCAAAAGCTGGTGTAGTAAAATATTAGGGCTTTTTCTGCTATTACTTGTGATCAAGTAACTTTTATACAAGAAGTTGCCATGTGTCTGCAAAGCTACAGTTCTGTCCATGTTTGAGTACTTCAGTATGTTGCAAAACAGTGTAACTGTTAGTGACAGCTTAGCCAAATCAGATCCTTTTTGCTCTGCTCTGGGCTACAGCACATAAATAGATCCTTACCAATGCTCAGCTAACCTACAAAGCTCTCTGAGCTGTAGAAAATGGAACGTAAGTCTTAAACCTTATCATTGGTTCCCCCTCCTGCCCGTCTAAACTGCATAAGTTATCCTCTTGCAAAAATGCATGAATCAATTCCCATGACTACTCCTGATCCTACTTCCTCCACAGAAGGCAGCTAGGAGAACAAAAGAAGTAGAACATGCCACTGGACCCACACTGCACTGTGGGCAACCTGTTTATCATAAATCATTTGCTTGTTTAATAGCTGTAGATTGGCCTTGGGCATTGTAGATCACTTGCCTGTAATACATCAAAGAAAAGTTGAATAGAAGTTAAAACCTTCTTCAAATGCTCAAGTAGACATGAAGCAACTCTTTCAATTGCTCACACAATCATTGTTTGTCTTCTCTCACCTTCTTAATAGTCTCTAGCATGGATCTTCCTCCGTTCCAAGGTTTGGTGGATTTCCTCATGCAGTTCAGACTTGCCATGCTGTGCCATTTCCTGTCCTCCAGTTTTCTGTGGAAAGCATTGGCCAGCATGAGCACACTGTCATACAGGTACAGGTTGGAAACCTGCAAACAATAATAAGAATGAGCCTCTTTTTTTAATGTAAGCACCTTCCAAAGATGCGATAAAAAACAGCAAAGAAAACAAAAGAAGGCATAAGTGAGAACTAAAAGCTGGGTATATTTGACATGTTCAACAGTCAAAGCATTTGAGAGAAATGCCTGTGCTCCTGAGTCCCTCTGTCCAAGGGATTCTGGCACACTGGCACTGCCTGAGTGTTACTGCAATGCAGTGCTGTAAAGAGAGATCACACTCCACATATAAACTCAAACTACAGAGGGAGAACAGCTATCTATCAATGAAAGACAAGACTGCTACTTGGTCAGTCCTTTCAGCAAGGAGGGAAAGAAAGAATGGAATTAAGTTCTTGGGGGTTTTACTCATTTGAGCAACTGGTAATTTCTGACACAGCAAAATCCAATACACATGCAACTCTTCAGAACAGAAGGAGGAGAAACGACAGTATTATTTTGGTCTTAGCATCTCTTTCCACCAAATATATATGGGACTGGTTATGTGCTACTTTCTCTGGAGCTACTGAATTTAGCCTCTCTATTCTACAATTCATATGAAAGATACAGAAATAAACAATTGATAACAAAGACTCCAGTAAGAACAGAACACCACACTAGTAACACTGAGATATGTATTTAATTTTTCAAACCAGGACATGTCTAGCAATACATGATTAGATCTTTGACAGGCAGTGGTATCCACTTCAAATGGTAAAACTTTAGCAGTGGAAGGTGGCTGAGACAAGTGATTTTAAAAAAACAATTAGATACTCTTCACCTGTTCCCAGAGTTCACACACACTCTTCTTCAAATGTATGCACGGGGGCTTAGATTTAGTCTCTACTAAATTCAAATCTTCACTTTACATCATTGGCCAGATACAGCTTTTTCTATTAATACAACACTACTACTACTACTACTACTAAATAATAATAGTGTTTCTCCTAGCTGAAGACTTTAATCATGGTCATCCCTGATTTTGCCATTTACCTCCTGGATTTTTTTAGTTGACCTTAGAAAGCAATGCCTAGAGACCAGGAAAGGGTTGCAGGTGGAAGTTAATTCAGCTGCATACTTCCTATAAATGTGACTCGCTAGGTATCCCAATAAAAGTGTCACTCTGTGAAAGCTTAAACATATATTACTGTTGAATCACTGGCTGCAAGTAAACTTCTGATGTCTGTAAGATGCTAATCTTCAGAAACAAAATGTTTCATGTTCCATAATCTGGAGTTTGACATAAATTGAAAACGTAGACACTTTGAAATATCTTCTAGTATAAATAAACATGAACAAAAGATATACGTGCAAAAATTAATTTTGAAAGAATCATAATACAAAGAAAAAAAGATGTTGCAAATCCACACTTATTTAAGTGACTAAGCATAAAAAGGGATCTTAACATGAAAACAATGCAAAACCTATGAGATACTATCAGGGAGAATCTCTCTCATCTGGCACTGTCATCTTTTTTCCCTTCTTTTCTTTTCAGTCTTGCTGAACAAGAACTCCACATTGCCTGAATTTGCTATTTTATCCAGTTAAACCTTTTCTTTTTAGAATATTTTCCGAAGTAGCTATATGCTACACTTCCTCTGGTTTTAAGAAAAGTAGTTAAAGAGTTAATCAGAGTTGCAGCAACCAAGTTACTTCTGCTCAATTGCATTTGTTTCCCTATTCTGCAGATATTTCCAAACAACTTTCAAATAAAGCAACCAAGCGGATCCTTATTATTCAAGAGGGCACTTTTCTTCAGGGTTAAACAACTCTTGACAGAAAAAAAATCAAAACAAACCTCAGATCCCACAAGATACACCACCCCAAACCATACACCACAAAATCCACTTTCTTAGAAATAGGTTTTACATACATAAGGTAAAAAGCCATTTCTTGTAAGCCTTCATGATCCTCTTTGCTCCCAACTGAATTTGTTTTTACACACTCACTCTCTTAACTGACAACTAATTGTCTGTTGCCTTGGAACTCCCACAGATCAGAAATGCTTTGTGTTTTCTCCGTTTGGCACTGTTTTCTGCAGTTCTGGAAAACTGCAGCCTCATTCCCAGAAACAGTGCTTGGTTTGCTAGCAGAGAGCTCTAAGGCAAAATGTAAGATGCACTTGGGTATGCTTTTCTGCTTTTCATGTGCTTGGAGAAGACACCACAGTTCTGCACAGGTGACTGACAGAGCTTGGGAGAATTGCACTAAGGATCTCAGTCTGCACAACCTCATACACAACTCAAATTACCTCCTGCTGCAGAGCAAAACAAAACAATCTTGTGTTTATCAACTTAACCCTCATAGTTCAGCTAGATCTTTAATGGACTTTGCATCACTATCCCTCCATTAATTTCTTTTGAAAGAGTGCTACAAACTGAGAGACAGTAAGATGGGGTCTGCACCAGAGGAGCCTCCCACTACATTTGTCCTTATTCTACAGCTGGAGATCCGTACCAAGACAAAGGAAAATGTTGCAGAGAATACACCAAGGTACTTTTTGCCATGGAACGAATATTCTGCATGTTCTGTTGTATTATCCACTGGTATTTTGCCACACGGGTTCCCTTCTGCTGAAAGCCTCATCCCAAACATGAGTAAAACGGTGCTTTTTAATCAGCAAAATTCCTTCCTTCATATAATCATACTCTACTTACTCCAGTAAAAATGATATGCATGCATAACTACATTTTACTCATTACTCACTGAAGACTCAATATCCTATGGAAGAGTGAGTTGCATCTTACTCATGCAATCAACCCTTCTATTTTAGAACAGAAAATATGCAAGCTAGGAAAAAAATGGCACCAAAATTTCCACAACTAAGGCTGGATCTGTAACAGTAAGAAAAAAATAAGACACAAACATTCTGGCCTGATCTCACAGTAAATTCAGGGCTGTAATAATTTTCTTCATTACATTTAAATACAGCAAAATCTCTGCATTTCCTAAATCATATTTGCAACATTAGTTTGCTGTAACCTCCAGAACAGTGATACTGTGAAAAGAAAAAAGATTCAGCAGACATGGCCTGTATGCCCTTGTTACTGCACCTGCACACATATTTTAATTTTCAGTGAACTGTAAAATTCCCTGTGAGTATGGACATGACCACTGAAAGGGAATTTTTGAGATACCCGAGGGTTCAGCTGTACTCTGATTCCACCAGTACTGTCAGAGGCATGAGAAAATAGTTAATTTAAAAAATTCTTCTTCAGGTAGCATTCAGAATTGGTAATAAAGCAAGAGAGAAGTGAAACAAGGCAAGATACTTGGCAACTTTAGGTTTTCAAAGCTCTGGAGCATTTTTTTAATTCCCCTATTTGGATACTCACAGGGGAACAGAGGAGGAAAGGGCATATATCTGTCTGCAGAGATTCCCCTTAACAGAATAAAAAATTCCTAGACTAGAATCAAGTATTTCATTTTAGTCACGTTTGGAGGAGTGACAGTAATTTTTAGTTATTCTTTTACTCCATTGCGGACAGTGTAAAAGCTAGAGGTACTGAAATGGTTTTTGATCTATCTGCTATAAGGATGATGGTTGACTGCTTCACCAATATACTAAAGAATATACCCTGTACATGAATAATTTTAGGCATGTTCTGGTTTATCTTCCAGACTTTATGAAGCTCTTTTTTGCACTGAAGAAATAAATCCACCATACACTAGTAGAGCACAGCAGAAATTTTCAAGAATTGAAATCTATCACAGTATTAAATGTCATTTCATAGAAGTTTCTGTGTGAACTTCATGAGATTTTCCAGAATAATTTCACTTTTAAAGTTATGTATGAAGAAAGCTCTTAGCTCCTTCAGAGGGACTAATCACAGACAAGTGCTCTTCTGAGAAAGCCAGCAAGCCACAAAGACTGACCCCAACTCCTGAGTGGCCAGCAGAGCCGGGAGTCCAGCCAGAGAATGCTGAACAGATTAGCTGGGACGCAAGCTGACACTGAGATGCCACTACTTGAAAAATTTGTTCCCAAGCTGGGCATCTGTACCCTCCTGCTGCCAAAACTGCTCTGTGAGTGGCCACAGCAGTCAGCTCCAAGGATGAAGCAGATGGAAGAGGAGCTCAGAGCAAGTGCAGCCTGCCAGAAATGCCTGCTGCCTGAGGAGAGAGATCATGGTGACTGCTATGCACACCTCGGCATGCCCTAAACCTGTGTGTCAACTTTCAGAGTTCAAGTACTGCCCAGTGCAGTTGCACATTTGTATCTCTAACAACTGAGTGCATCCTACCAGGAGCAGCAAAGATTAATGGTTTATTTATGGTATAGCAGTGTGCTAACAAGGACATTGTTAGAGCAGAGGGACTGAGAATTTGACCTATTTCATTTCCTTAAACACGTTTCAAAGAATGGCAGAATTTCTCGAGTTGGAAGGGACCTTTAAGATCGTCTAATTCCATCTGCCCTGGTGTGGGCAGGAATGCCATTCACTAGACCAGGTTGCTCAAAGCCCAGTCCATCCTGGCTTTGGACACTGCCAGGGATGGGGCGCTCACAATGTGACTGGAGCACTTGCCAGTGAGGACTGAGGCAAATAAATCATTAAGTACCTCAGCCTTCTCCTTATCCTGAGTAACCTAGTCTTCTATTTCCATTCAGAGAGAGTTCATACTTTCCCTCATTCTCCTTTTATCACCAACTGTACATATAGAAGATTTGGGGTTTTACCTTGACATTTGTGGCCAGACTTAATTCTATCAGGGCTTTAGTTTTTCAAACCTATTCCCTGACTGCTNAACACGTTTCAAAGAATGGCAGAATTTCTTGGGTTGGAAGGGACCTTTAAGATCATCTAATTCCATCTGCCCTGGTGTGGGCAGGAATGCCATTCACTAGACCAGGTTGCTCAAAGCCCAGTCCATCCTGGCTTTGGACACTGCCAGGGATGGGACGCTCACAATGTGACTGGAGCACTTGCCAGTGAGGACTGAGGCAAATAAATCATTAAGTACCTCAGCCTTCTCCTTATCCTGAGTAACCTAGTCTTCTATTTCCATTCAGAGAGAGTTCATACTTTCCCTCATTCTCCTTTTATCACAGACTGTACATATAGAAGATTTGGGGTTTTACCTTGACATTTGTGGACAGACTTAATTCTATCAGGGCTTTAGTTTTTCAAACCTATTCCCTGACTGCTCAGACAATTTCTCTGTATTCCTCACCAGCTTCCTGTCTCAGATTCCAGTCTCTGTAGACTTCCTTTTAGTGTTTTGAGTTTATCCAGGAACTACGTGTTCATCCATACAGGCCTCCTGGCATTTTTGACTGACTTCCACTTCCTTCAGATCCTCCTCAGACCACTCCTGGCTGTATCACTGTGGCCCACATGGATCAACAGCAGCAGATAATGGTCAGTGGACTGTATGAGGCCTGGTAGTCTCTCAGCCGCATCCCTGGTACAATGTTGTATCAGCAACCAGGTGCCTCCGTGTCTCTCAGAAGAAAGTCACCTGCTGCTCTCACCTGCTGCCGGCTGCTACACAAGGAGCAGATGAGACTGCCTTACTCAGCTCCAGCCTCTCCCCTGATGTCAAGGGTCTTTTTTGCCTGTAGAATGGTGAATGGCTCTGCAAGGGCACTTGAGGCTTTGGGCAAAGTCTCTTCCTGCTGCAGGTCCTTGCTTTTGCAAGTTTTCACTCTCCTCATCACCGGCCCCTCTCCCTCCCTCCGCCTCTGGGTGCGCCAGTGGGAGAGTTTGGGTCTGTTTAGCTGTGGGTTCACTGCAGACTGTGTTTCGAGCCAGCTCTCCAATGCCTTTCCCAGCCTCCCTGATGTTCCTCCCCCTTTCCGTGGGCCCCTGCAGCTCAGCCAGGAGCATCTGGAGGTTCTGTGCCTGGACACTTTCACAGGCAGGCCCCTGCACTGGGAGATGGGGCCCGGCCATTCCTGGAGACAGAGGCCTGCACTGCAGAATCCCCCTTCAGCAGCCCCAGCTGGGTGGGCGCACACCAAGTGCCACCCCACATTCCTGTCCCTGTCACCACTGTCCCCAGGGCTGCCTCAGAAGCCTGGGAGCTGTTTGACCTGGTCCTGCCCACACCCATCAGGCTTCTCTCATGGGCAGAGCCCACTGTGAGACATGCATGTTATAAATACACATTTGCTGCTCAAGGAGAGCAAAAGCCCAGCCAGCAGTCTGGCATTCATGGGAAACACAGTCAAAAGACAAACTTTCATTAAACACTCAAAAGTCAGCTTCAAACTTCCAAAAGGCTATTTATTTATTATCCCTAAGGCAAACGAAATAAAATGACTAAAATTCTCCTACAACCACCAAAAAACACGCCTCTACTGTGTATTTATTCAAGCCTTCTGACAGTAAGGAATCTAACCACTGTATTATTTAGTATCTCGCCCATTCTAGCTTTAAGTATCTCAATGAGCTTTCCAAAGAGTTCTTTGTAAGTTCTTTGTTCAGAGTCTCTTTTTAATTGATAATCAGCTCTTCTTTCCTTTTAATTTTCTCCTGTTCTTACATAGCTACATATATCACAACACTCTTCCCTTCTTACAGGTTCTATTCACTGAATGGTCACTGTCCTTCAGCTATTTATTACGGGATGAGCATTTAGCATCATAATGAGTGTTTTCTCTGCCAATATTTTTGTAACAACATGTCAACAATAACACAAGGCCTGGATTACCCTGTAATGCTTAAGTTTGTTAGCTGGAGGCATTGGCTTCACTCACTAAACATCTCAGCAATTTGGCAAGCTCACACTAACTATGCAAGGAAAGTCTAGTAGGAGTGCCTTGATAAGGAAAAGTGAAAACAACCAAGAGTCAAACAGAAGGACAGGAGGTAAATGCTGGAATTGCAAAACAGCGTACAAGATTATAATTTTATCCTACCTCATTTAGAAATAAATATAGGTACAAATTAGGTTTCAGAGGCAATAACAAAAGAAAAATGGAAGTACTGATGCTTTCTTCGAGCCACTATTGTTTGCTTCATGATTGAGCAGTGAACAAAAATTCAGTGAAATAATTATGCAAATAGAGAAATCCGGCGGTCAGAAGAGGCAGAGAGGAAAAGATCACTGCAAAACCTACCTGGGGTTTCAGCTCCAGCGTGATCATAAAATCCCCCATGACCACAGGACACCTGCAGTGCTCTGGGGTTTTTAATGAATTCTTCTGCTAACACACCTTATAGAAAACACACGTCACTGGGCTTCAGGGAGAGATTTGTGCTGTGCAGTGGGCAGTAAAGTCAGTTCTAGGGTACTTTACATTCACATTGCACTCAGAAACAATTTCACTGTGACTGAACATCTGGCCAAAAATCCAAATTAAACTTTGCTAAAGAGACTAGCAAATGTAGGTTTGCATTGAAAGAAATGGAAAAATGTGGCTCATCAATCCTTTATGGGAGAAAGTGAATGCTTTAATAGGGCTTAATCAATATTTACTGCCCCTCAGTAGCACTCTAGAGTTGTGCAATAACAGCAGTGTTAACAAGCCAAATGAGAATAAGGCCATTTAGTTGGACAAAACTGCAGGATCAGGCCCGTAAGTTTAGGCCCTCAAGCACATCCTAAAAAAATAACTTCACTTACAGTAGTTAAATTGCAGTGACTCCTGAACAGCAAATAGAACAGAAATAAAAACCCAGCTTTGTAGGAGCAACTGCTAAGAGATGCCTACATATCTGATGCAAACATCATTGAAGAGTGGAATTTTTACTCAAGGAGAACATCAGCTCTTTCAATGAATACCCTCCCACACTTCTCAACATCTCCTCAAATATGCCCAAGCAATGCCTGAAGTAGTTCTTCAGTAGAGAGGCTGGACTGTCAATCAGGAATAACCTCATTAATTTGTGACACAGTATGCTGGGGTTTTCTTTTTGCCTTTTCACTCCTCCTGTGTATTTTTGGCCATACTAAATGATTTCAGATACACTGTGTCCCTGTAATATATTTTAATATCTTTAGAATGTTACATGGATTGAACTCATCAACTACATAAATGGTAAGCAAGGGCAAAAACTAATGGGAATTGCATTTCCAAAGAGAAATCTTCCTTATGAAAAAATTTTAAAAAATCTGATTTTGAATTTATGAATGCATTTTGACTAAACCAATGAAAGAAAAAAATACCTTCATCAAAAATCAAGTTTGTAGAGTGCCATCAAAACTAATACTCAAAGGGAAATATTTTGGAGAGAAGCAAGTTATACAGCAGAAGTTTTTCAAATTGAGTCTGTAAGAATATTTCTGAAATAATCTAAGAAGTTTAATAGCAATTACACCATTATATACCATTCAATGCCATATGAGGATACATATTAGATCTGGCTAGGACCACCTGGATTCAACTATAAATCCTGAAGTGCTTCTGTGCTTTCTCTCCCGATGAGGCAACATTGACAACTCTGATGGCCCAAACCACAGGACACCAATGGCCAGTGGAAGAAAGCAAGTTCTAAACTGTGTCTTTTCCATTTACCGAAAGTAAATGAGACGGACACAAAAAATCCTACCTGAAGAATAAGACAGAGAGAAATGCAGTCCTCTGAAGTCAAATAAAAATGATCAAGACAGGAAACTTTATAAAGCTTTTTCTCCACTTAAAGCAGAAACCCAGCTGAGTATATTATATGTGTAAGAAATAAGGGCATGAGCAAAATTTTGACAAGTGGGTTGATGGAATAAGATTGGATTTCCACAAAGCATTCAGAACAGATGAGTTTTTGGATGAGCTTGCAGAACAGCCTGATCTTTAAAAGGCTTGTCAGAATGCCAAAACCGGGATGATCACCCACTGAAAAACAACTTTCCAGGATATGGGACTAAAGACACAGAAAACAAAATCGTTCCAAAAAGATTTTCATTAATTTAGCCAGAACAAAGTTAATAATCCATGACGTAAATGTTTCTTTCTTCATCAGCTTGTTAAAAGTGCTAAATTCTCCCCTAGAAAAATGCTACAGGGAGAGGTTGACAGAGATTAGCTTATTCCTCTTCCAAGTCATTAAATAAATAATTAACCAACAATAGCTGGTAAGTTACCTTGACAACAAACAATTATTAATATGAGCCTGCCCAAGGGAGAACGAGGCAGGGATTTCCAAACTGTGGTGTTAATCAAAGTACTTCAAAGCAACACAAAGACTCGGTGCTGGCAGGAGGTCACTGCCTCTGGTGGATCCATGCAGCCTGACATGGAGCTTGGAGCTCCTGCAGCCTCTGGCAATGGGGGTAATTCAGTGATGTACTTCTGCACAGCAAAAGGTCACCACTGTTTTTTTTCTAAGCAGGAAAAAGGAAACAGAAAATTGCAAGTACCTGAATTACAGGACCATTAATAACACGTCAGTCACACTCAAATTAATATGAGCCTTATGTCCACAAGGTGTTACATAAGATATTTTGGCAAAACCTATGAAAAATAAATGCAGCTATGGAACACTTCAGGTATGACTGCACATGATAAAAGCATCCTGTATTCAATCTACAGACACTTAAAAATATACTGGGGACTGCTAATCTGGAGAGCTCTCACATGTGCCCTGTCTTTCATGCCAATGCAACTGGACATGAAAGTTATGGAATCAGCTGCCAAAAACATTTCACCTCTGCACTTCTTTATCTGTCTTGTTTTTAAGTTCATAGAGAAGAAACTAATGGGCAAAGCATAACACTACCATACTATTCTCTCAAAGAAAGTTTCTAAGGTGGTATATTATTTCTGGAAGACAGAAACTGAGAATGTTTTGTTTCCCAAAATCTACATCTGGAAATCAGCAGGAAGAGGGTCCTTACCTAAAGGTCCTTATCAATGAAATTTAGTAATAGGACATGAGGCTGCTGGTGCTAGCAAACCAGTTACCAGTTTGTAAATTTGCAAATTAGAACTTGCTCACAGGCCTGTCAGAGCCCTTCAGATGAGTCTCTGAATTAGATTATGCATAAACCAGCATAGGCAGCACTACTCAAAATCCTGCTGTAATGGAAGATTATTCCCCAATGAGTGATTTGTTGGTGCAGCATAGATAATTTTTCATCATGCTGGAAATTGCTTTGATCCTCGGAAATGAGCGGCCTTTGTTCTCATTACAGCATACCTCAGAGTTACTAACAAAGATCAAAAGTGTCTTTTCTCTCTGAGCCAAGGCAGACACAGACTTTCCCCTGTGCAGGAAGCACAGCCACGCTCAGAACTGCAGGGGGTGTGTTTGACTTTTCCCAAACTTTGCTGTAGCTAGGACAGAACCTAAGCAGAGCTTCTCTTTGAGGAGGAACTGGTCATATCTGTCCCTTAAAAGATTTCAGTCTCTGCAGCTACAACTTTTCAGTTGGGTACAAATAAGTAAAATTAACAACCCTATCCCTTGGGAAATCTTAATCCAATTCCCTTCCTGGCAATCCCCCTGCCTCTCCTGGTCTGAAACTCTTCCAAGACAGGACAGGAGTTCCATCCTGCAGGAGCCCTGACCCCACACCACTGTCCTGACCAGGCTGCAGCAGCCCAGGCTGGTGACAGCCCCTCCTCAAGCCCCTTCTTGATCACCCCACCACACACATCCACATTGGAGAGCCCACAGGCTCAACCACTGTGTCTTCACCCAACCCATCTCTGTTTAAGACTAAGTTTGCAATTAAATGGTTTTAATATAAGTTTATATTCTAAGCCCCACTAAAGTTTATCGCTACATCCAACACCTTCAACAGCAATACAAATGACATTTTTAACTATGTCTAAAGTAAACCAAAATACACAAGTCCCACTGAAAGTCCAAGGCCTTTGTTTCTGAATTATTGCACTATCATTGGAATTAGCACCTATTAAATAATATTTAAATTACCGCAAGAAAAATTCTGGTATCTGGGACAAATTGCCAAGAAATGTCAAGATGTTGCTAACACCAGAGTCGAATGTGATACCAAAACCTGAAACTTGAACTAGCAGTGCATATTTTACACGCTCAGACAATTATCAGCTGCTGGAGACTTCTGAGACTATTGAAAAGGGACAGACTGAACACATCAGCTTGACTCAGTCCATTACCTAAATATAAAATGCTCCACAGCCCAATACCTATCAGAGTTCTGTTCTCTTCCCAGATTAACTCTTTCACAACAGATGTCTAATAAGCATAAACACAATAAGCAGTAATACCATATGACTATGATGGCACAACATTTTTCAAATATAAAAAGATTCTTAAGAGAATGAAATATGCAAAATCAGCTCTGAGTTAGTGCAACCACTTGCTGACACTTCATGGACATAACATGACACCTCAGCATGCTGCACTGACAAATAAAATAAATTAATAAAGTCAAGAAAAGTTGACCAAAGGCTACACCCTCAGATTCATCTGTACTCATTTCTTTCCTCCTCTGAGTTAATACAGCCACAGAAAACTGTCCCATGGCAAATTCCTAAGATGGACTTTGTTCTGCTGTGCACAGCTACTGACCTGCAGCATCTGAAGGTAGCCTTCCTGTGGGTCACACAGCAGGGATGATATCCGGTGGTTGTTCCTCATGCACCTCTGGTTGTTGTCCCTTAACAGAGGGAAAATCTGCCGGATAACTGTCATCCTCCCCAGAGCACTGTGCACCAACTCCAATATTTCATTATCAGTGATTTCCTGTGAATGGAGACACAGTCATTTAAAAACATATATTTGTCCAGACATTTTATATATTTCTTTCATTATTGGTTAAATGTTTTTTTGAAAGACAATAGCAGAAAAATATTAGAGATGCACATGCTTAGTCTAGGCCAAATATTATTTTGCATTTAATAACAGCAAACCTATTTTTTAATACATCATCTGAAACAAAAGAAAGCAGCCTAACACAATACCATCTATCTTGGTAATACTACAATTTTACAGATGTAGTTCCTCAAAGGAAAGCACCAAAATGGTCTCAATAGATTTCTAAAAAAACCAAAAAGCCAAACACAAAAATCCCCCTTGAAATGAAATTTATATAGAAAGACCTTTTGTTTGACAGACTAGAACCTCACTATATCCTCAGGACAAAAAAAACAATTGAAAAACATAACAGTCTTCAGGAAATATGGCTCTTTCACCTGTGAGCAACATTACAAGAGAGCACTTTTCCCATAAGTACAGTAGATCATTTCTGCAGACTAATCCTGATAATGACTCAAGGAAGTCTTTTGAGGTTGTCTGTATTAGGAAATAAAAAATAGGAGAAACTTTATGGAGGGGTTTGACACATTTAGGAACGTCAGCTTCTGCACACAGAATAATCTGGGATAAGACATAAGGAGACCTCAAGGACAGGCTGCTTTTCTTCCCAGGCTTCACAATTTCTAAAGCTTCTCTGCAGACCTTCACACACCCCTAATCCACCCAGACTGCAGGTTCCACACAGAGCCTGCACCTACTGCTCTTCTAGGGAGACTGAAACCAGCTCAGCACCATGCTTTACACATCTTGTGTTTAAAGAAACACACAAAACCAAAACCTCTTTTTTTACCCCAGCTTGAAAATTATAGGCACAGCTGAAATCATAACAAAGGTGCAGCTTGTGATGTTTTGTCCTGGCAAGAGTTCACTGTGAGGAAAGGCAGGCACTGCTGCCTGCACTCGTCCCCCAGACACCTGCTGTACATCCCAGCTCCTCACCAGGGCCACCAGCAGCATCTGCAAGTCACATCAGCCTGTCCCCAGCACAGCTGTACTGCCCTGGCTGCACAGCTGGGCCAGCCCAGTGCCCAGCCTGCACAGGGCTCTCTCAGGCCCATGCAGCTTGGGGGGGGGCTGCACGTTACTCCTGTAGCTGCAGGTACTTGGTCAAGAGGGCCCACACCTTGTGATGTGCCATCAGCAGAAGTGAACCTGGCCTTGGACATTTAACATTCAAGAAAAAAAACCACTTTGTTTTCTTGCCATTTTCTCTGTCAAGCTGTGAGTGAAATGGCCATGGGGTTATAATAATTACTTGTTATGGTTGACTAGTACTGTACCTTGGCTCAATTTAGTGCTTCTGTGCCGATTTCCCATTGTTTTTTCATGAACACGAATTTTTAACTTAGTACAAGGTGAAATCCAGTGCATTAATGACAGACCAACTGGGGTGGCATGAAAATAGTAAATCAGAAAACAAATATATTCTTATAGAAGACAAAGATTTTTGAGGCTTAATAGAAAATGCTGGGCAGCATTTTCTAGCTTTGCAAGAAGACAGTGCAGCAGACCCACAGCCCTACAGAGCCCTACAGATTTCCCCTCTGTGGCTCTGAGGGGTGTTAAAACCACACACCGTGTCTAAGCTGAAAGCTGAGGGAGAGACAATTTTATGGCATAGCTTTAACTCATAACCTCCTAGGCTGCATCCCTTGGTAGGCACACTCAGACCAAATGGCTGAAAACTGGAAAAAAAGAATCACAAATCATCCAAACCTCCAGTTCAGCTCTCACCACACACATTTTGTACCCCCTCTAAGTGACACACAGCCTTTCAAAGATGTCTCAGAAACACAAATATTGGTAATTTGTGGGATTGGTTTATCTGTTTGTTTATCTGCACACACAGAAGTTCAGTTAGTTTGCAATACCACATCATGTTGCTTAGGGGAATACTTAAATCCGCTTTAGTTGTGCTCAACTATCATAACACAAATCACAAAATGAGACAATTATGTTTCACATTACAATCTCTATTTTCCTAGAGGTAATGATGGAAAACTATAAATTTTAATGACATTAATAATTTAAAGAACCAAAAAATATTTCCAGAAAATACATCCCTGAGAAAACTGGAGGATTAAACAGAACAGCAGTGAGAACAAGGATGTTCACGGACACAAACTAGAGATTTATTTGGATTTTTTTCAGTTGTATCAATACTCTTTGGTGGGTTATTCTAACTCCCCTCAATGCACAACTTACATCTATAAATGAACACTGGTTGAAAATCCACAAAACATCATTCAGTTAACTATTTTTCTAGAAAGTTCACCACAGCTTACCCTGTAGAGATAGATTTATTCAACATACATATTGCTGGCTTCTCTGCATCCCATATGAACAGACACACACACACACAAATATATTTAAATAAAAAGATCAATCGTTTAAAGAAAAGACAGCAATCACTTCTCTTACCACAGAAAACATTCTAATAGAAGTGTGTACAATCACCTCTCCAACTCCCATTCTCACTGTCCTCCCACACATCCAGTACTACACCTCACTTCTCACCACCCAGTGCTCCTGAAAGTCTCCACAGGGATGCAGTCATAATTTCATATAATTAGCTGTATTTCTAGATATAAGGATTCTGCACTGGGCATACAGATGTCTTTCTCAGATCATAGTGAGCACCTATACAGTAAAAGAGCCTCTGATTTACCAAAATATTATTCCATACTAAAAATTCTCTTGGGGGGCATGGCGGGGGAGGGAGCACGCAAAACTATAGTTAGTAAAAGCTGAAAAAAACAAACAAAAAACCCGTCATTGATATCAATGTAGAAATTATTATTATTATCTGATAAAACAACTCATCAAAGCTCATCCATGACCTTGCTCCTAGCTGACTGAGATTTGTTCTGTGTAATTCCACTGCATTAGACTCAGGTCAGTTCTAAACCCTAAACATTTCTTTGGCCAGGATGCAGGTATATATCCAGTACTGTTCCAAGCCTATGTATAACTTGCAAGCAGTTATCAGAGAAAGAAAACCCACAGATTTTTGTGGGAATAAATAAATAAAATAAATATAAATGCTGAGGTGGTAAAGATCGCAGCCAAAAGGAGAGAAGTGAGATTTCCTTAGGCAAGTAATAAATATAGAGTACCTGGAATACAATTAGAATAAATTGTAATTGCAAATGGCTACATTTTGCATTGAAATGTGTCATTTCCTAAATCTTACCAAATTTCCACACTGTGTTCCTTGTATATCTATTCAATTTTTAAAGTTTTTTACTCCGAATTTTTGTGTAATTGGAGAATACCTTAGAATGCTTGCCCCACATCCATTCATAAATGATGATTAAAAGGTCTGAATTTTTTCAAGAAAAAGTAGGATATAGGGAACTGTTAAAAGATTTACTAACTTCTGGTTAACAAAGTAAACACAAATATCATTACACAGATTGGTGCTTTAAAATGAAACAAAGAACATAATCTTAGGCACTTCCATGTGAAGAGAAAAAGTGAGCAGAATCCCAGTCCTGGCTCTACCCAAGCAATAATTAGACCATAACAATTTGCACGGGCACTAACTGTTGATCACCCAAATGCATATCACATAGGCACTTCTGGAAAAATATTCTCAATAAAAGTGAAGAAAAACCACTGCATTCATTAGAGTTTTTTTCTCCCAAAGTGAGTTTTCCCAATAATTGCTCTACAGCCATGTGCTAAGAAAACTCTGCTCATCATTCATTATCTTACACCTTCCTACATGCTGCCCTTGGGGAAAGAAGTATCTTGCTGAGATAGACTTTATCTGATAATTACTATTCTATTTTCTGCTCATTTTCCTCAACTTTCAAAAAATATTTTATAAAGGAAAATAATACAGAAGTTCCCAGATGACAGCTGAGAAGCCACTTGATTCTCAAATCAAGAGGACAGACAAACTGGACACGTCTGATGTGGTGAAAGGAAAGAAAACAAATATTGGCAGAAGCAATGGAAGGGCAGGATGGAAATGGAAAGTAAGAAACACATCACACCAGGGGGTTGGTGAGACACTTTCTTGCCCCTCCTATAGAAAACTGCCTCCTATAGGCAATGAAACAGTGGTGAAGTGAGACCCATGAAAAAAACAGCAGAAAAAAGACTTGAGCTGGAGTCCAGAGAAGGATTAGCAGAAAGATGCTCTGAGTGGATGTTCTGAGAGGGGAAAGGAAAAGCATCAACAGCCATTTTTCTGCACTGTGTTCTGACTGATCACCTGCGCTGAGCTTGGGGAAGTTTCATCTGTCCACTGAAGATCTATAAATTAATCTGCTGGCAGCACCACCAGCATCATTTGAAAAGTGTCATCTGTCCAAAAAGGAAGAATAAGGTCAACTGCTGTCTAAAATTTTTGACTGGTATTCAAGTGATGAGGACAATGTCATCCCCACATGGCCCAGAGTTCCCCAAGTCCCTTAGCACTCCAACTTCCTGTCTAAGGCTTCTCTGATGAATTGTCTACTCTTGCTATATTTCCAAAATTTTTTATTATTTTTCCTGCAAAAAAACCCAAGAACTTTTCTTCCCACTTCACTTTTCCCTTTTCTTTCTCAGCTAAAAGGGCTTTTTCTGACAAATATCATCATAGTTGGGAAGAATTCAATCAAATACATTAGAGCTGCATTTGCTGTAGTAGTTTCTCTGTGCTGACTCCAATTTTTTCAAAACAGGATCTTAATTGAGGATTGAAAAGAGAGAACATTCAAAAGCAACTTTTTCTTGGTGTTAATCAGAGTTTAGTTTTATTTTTTAATTAAAGCCTGCAAGAATTTTAGTTGGTTTTTTTTTACTACTGAATACTTTGCTTTCCTCTGGACTTGGAATTTGTATAATACTCTATTTCTACAGCTATTTGTTTCAGATTTCTTATTGACAACAAGATTCAGATTTCCACCAATAAAAAACTGGTCCCTGAATTTTTTTTTTAAGCATGGTTTTGCTTGGCACTGTAAAAGCTATTGATGATTTTTTAAAAGCCCCAGATATTAAGCTCAGGTTACTACGTGAGGATCAAGCAGTTTTCCACATGCTACCTACCAAAAAAAGTATCTTTTTGCAAGGGGCCATTACAAATACAACCCACCTTTCTGCCATCCACCCCACAATGTTGCAGTGTAAGCTGTTTAATTTTTGTTTGCTTTTAAATGGGACAAATAACAGCACAACTTTTTCTACGAGATAAAGAAATGAGCCCATTTTCAACCTTAGATTCAAGTTACTCTGCATAGCATTAAACTGTATGTTGAAATACAGGAACACAGAAATTCAGTCACCCACTGAGCAGGCCCTGTGAACACCTCCTTGCTTCTTAAACCATTGTGCCATGAGAAATACTGACAGGGGTTGGCACTTAACCTACAAGGACTTCTTTACCCCACAGTACATTCCTTTCTAGTAACCACCTGTTCTTTTAGACAGTAAAAAACCAACATAATGAAATTTCTACTAGTTCTCCCCACTACTGCCGTGGTTGCAGTTTGAGAATTTAGAAGTGAATCTTGAATTCCAGCATTTGTTAGTCCATATGGCACAGAATGTGGTGATTCTAAAACTAAAAAAGAAGTTCTTTTGTGTTAATGACAAATGCTCCTTTTTATCTGCTCTGATGTGGACTGATCTGATTCAATAAGAATCAATGTAATGCAAAAGCAACAAATGAAAACTGTAGTCAAGAGGGAGCTCTGATCTTTAGCTTTCAGACTTATTTTTTACACCTTACCATTAAATCTATTTTTAAAACACTAAAAGTGCAAGTAATTCATTACTAGGCATTCTTCTACCCACACCACACACAATTACAACATAATCCTCCATTACAAATGACTGATATCAGGAAACACGATGCTCAGTTCATCCCTGGCTAAGTCAAATCACTGAGGTGGCCCTAAGGGTGGATTTGGCTGACAGAATCTAATCAAACACAGTCACTCCAGCTTAAGCACTAGACAGAGAAGGATAGAGTTCTGTGATGGCTGGAAATCAACCACGAGTCACAGATCCCATATATTTGTGTTCACCACCAAAAGTACTGAAAAAAATTGTTTGGTAAGAAGTACATGCAGTGACTCTTTGCATAAACTGTCACTGTCATAACCATATTGAAAAAAAGATTTATGGACAGACCTAGAGCAGAAGGTGCAGATCAGAAAATACCCAGTGGCATTCAAAACACAGTTGTATTTGTCTTTCCACACTGACATTGAAATTATTTGGCTGACTTATATAATGTGAGTAGGATACTGAAAAATGAAGAATAAAAAACAAGAGCAGAACCAGGTGTGAAAAGAGAGAGATGATGGGATGGAAGAAAATAACCAAGGCAGTTGTTCCTATACACGCTCATACTTAGATCATAAACCATTTTTCAATACTAGATCTAATTTCCACTGCAGAAGATTAAATTTTATTTCCTTTGTATTTCCAGATTGAAGATGTGATCATATTCTTGTTTTATTTGTACCCAAGTTTTTCAGCCTTTACACATAGGTCATATTTCACCAAGCTTTCATCACACTAAGTGCTTCCCTCTACATTTTCAGCATTGTTCTGCATGTCTTGCTCTGTTTTAAAGTGTTTTGCCCAAAACTTGCAATACTGTTCCAACAAAGCCAAGCTGATGTCAAACAGAGCAAAATAATTGCCTCCCTTATCTTACAGTGGATGTTTCTGGTACCGTATCTGAGGACTACATTTGCTAACTCAGCAGGACCATGACAGCAATGATTCTCATTCTGGTTTTTCTCCACAAGGATTCTAAGCTGCTCCTGCAGATGCTCACCACCCATACCTCATCTTGTAGCCACAAGCAAAAGCACTTCCCTATATTAAATCTCACCTGGTGGAGTGCTTCAAATTCATCTAAAACAACTGAAACTACAACAATATGTTTTTAACAGTTTGGTCATAATTCAGAGTTTCTATAAAGTCAGAATCAAGGAACTAAGTAAAAACATGAAACCCCCATTTTTCAAGTAATCATCTCTCACTTTTCTTTATCTTCTGCTAGATATGAACTTTTTCTTAATACTTTTCATGATCCCTAGTATGAGTCACTTTGCAACACAGCCTTATTTTATAATCCCTTACTTTGTTACAGCTTTACACTCTTCCCTAGCTCTTTTCTTAAATCACTTTTTCCTTAGAATTCATCTCTGACATCAAGTTCTGTGAAGATAGCCCACTGTCACAATAAGGATACCTTGTTATGTCTTCATCTTCAGAGAACCCCACAGTTCTTTAGCCACTCTTTACTTACTGTGTTATCTTTCCAAAAGCATTACTAGTTTTCCAAAGCTGTGAAGTTGGACAATCTTTGATGTCCATTACCCCATGGTCCTTTTCCCACCTCTCCCTTTTCCCCAAAAAGTGCATGTTACCATGGCATGGTCACTTCCACATCAAATATCTTCTGGCTTCCTCAGCCCATTCTTCCTTGGCCATAATGAAGTCTGAACTGATGGCTGCCTTAACATTTTAAACATGCACAGATAACATCAATGAAAGGAAATTTGTGAAGCTCTGTCTGTATCCCAATCCCACTGTCTCCAATACCAAGAAAATTAACACCTTCCTTTATTTTAATTTCTTGTCTTTGGGGCATTTCTGTAAAAAAAAAAAAAAAAAAAAAAAAAATTCACTTTCAAAAGAAATCTTCCTCAGTGTCATATGCATATTTCCAGGCAAAAGTTTGTCCCTCACCTCTCCTCAGCTTCAGAGCAGGTATGGATGGTTTTGACATGTAACATTACATTGCCTTTTCTCATCACTACCTGCCTGTCACAAAAAGTGCTCTCCTATATCAAAAAGTAGGCTTGTTTTTTTGCCTGGCCATGTCATACAGCTTTCAATTAAAATGCTGAATAAAAAAAAAGTTAAAATAGAAATTAAAGAAATTACGTCATAATCATGAAACAATCAATTTGAATTATCTGTCAAATTCTGTACCATTCCTCTTCCAGGAAGATTAGTTCATTGCTTTTTGTGCTAATTTACATGTAAAAATAGTAAATGTTTATAGGCTTGGAATTAGAATTAAATATATTGATATGAGGGAATAAGGTACCGTGTTCAATTTGATTATATTGTTCCATATTTGATTATATTTGTTCCATATTCCAGTTTTGCAGAATAATCTGTCTTTTCTTTACCCTTGGAATGGAGACAATCTTAAAACCATAAAATGTCCCACAAAAAGCAAAACATGGCTTCTAACTCTATTTATACCCCCAGATCTACTGCTGCTGTTAATAAAGAAGCAGACACAGGCTCCTGGAGCACTGTTCCTGGTACAACCACACCCAAATTCAGTTTCAAGATTTGCTCTTGTACCTTTCCCCTCAGACACGTCCTGGGCAGAGCATAGCATTTTCTCAGAAAAGGCAGTAAAAGAGAAGGGGAGGATGAAAAATGTCATGAGTAGCCAAAAGAGATGCTTAATGCCAGGTATGAAGGAGAAAGAAAAGTAAGAGAAAAATGAAAATAATAAAGAAAACTAGGGAAAAAAACCCAGGAAATAAGCATCCAAAAAACAGGGGCCATCTGTAACTGTGCCCATCTTGTCAAAAGAAGCAGCAGCACATCTCTATCACAGCTGGTGGGTCACTTCAACCATCAAAGTATAAACAGCAAAGGTTCAAGCAGAACACCAGATATGCTCCAACAGATCTTCCACTGGGTCACATCTGCAAGTCACTGACAACTCCCCACACAGTTAACGACAATAAAGTGTTTTGGACTATTCTGGAGGCACAGCTAAGCATGTAATAGTCATCATCTGGAAGAGTTTGCTTTTACACAGATTTATAGAGGAATCACAAGTGTTCTTGCTTTTAAAAAGCTAACTGGCATTTTAACCCAGAATTTAGGTAAAATCACTACCTAAATGAAAGCAAGGGATGATTTAGCATTTCTAGATGAATAAAAACAAAAAGTGCAGGTGATGAAATAGAAGTCAAAAAGGGGGTGGGTAGCTAGAAATACATTTCTTTTTTTTTTCCCTTTCTGATCTCCACTACTTTTGAAAGCTATTACAATATTGAAACATAACCTGTTTGAGGCCAGAAAAGAAGACACACAAATATATACATTTTTAAAGCAGCAGGGTTTTTATGATTTTGGCTGCCAAGAGGACATATGAGGGTATGATACTGCCTGAAAAGACCCATCCCTGAATATTCTCTCACCCTAGAAAACCTGCCAGGTAATATTTCTGCCTTCGAACCCCACACAATAAATTTAATTAACCAGGCTTTTTCTGAAGATGACCAAGTCCTTTCTCACCAGCAATGGCATCCAAACTGAGCAGATACTTCAGCACAGACCTGGGCTATTGAAAACTAGCAAGCAGGATTTTGTCAGTACAGCTGTTTGTTCATTTGCTGTGTAATTACTAGCCATATAGATTTAAATTTAGCTCATCCAAAGCTTGGTGGTTTTGCTTACCTAACAAAATTTAAGTGATAAAATTTGGTCTACCTCTAAAACTCAACTCCTATTCTACCACATGGGAAGGCACACAAGGGAAAAAAACCAAACACAAATTTTTTATTGGATTGTCAGTGCAGAGAGAGTGAAGTAGATTTAATTAAAGTAAGAAGATAACAAAACCTCTTATTGAAATAATACCATGCTACATAGGCATTCTTAAGGCAAGGTAAGTCCAAGTTTCAGGTTCTGGTTGGCCTGATGAGAGGTGGGAGACAAGAGCACACTGTAAGGTGCTCTGGGTCAGCAGAGCTCAGAAGTCCAAGCTGTCCAAAGCCCTTCAATGGTTCCCTGAAGTGCAAAAGGCCTGAAAAGCCTGTTTACAATCCAGTGCTCTTCATACAAGGAACCTCCATGGAAAAAATTGTCCCTATGTTCTCTTCCTGCTACTGCTCCTTCAGTCTGTCAGCCCTACACCTCTCCTTCCTTGCAATGGGATCATTAGGTCACAGGGTGAACAGGGAAGTGCAGGGTCCTCAATCTGCCCAGGACAAAAAAAAGGACTGGGTAAGGTTTGCATAATGGACTTCTACCCCCACGGAAACACATCAAAAAGAGCCGATTAGACTGTTGGGAATTAAAAGTTAATTCATTCCACGAGACACAGTAAGAACCAGCATCATCTTTTCCATCAAATATTCATGCAGTTCCCACTACCACTAATTGGAAACATGTACATGGAAAGTTTAATCAGTCTGTCCTCTTGCAGCATGGGGGGATGTTGTGGTGCAAAATT
>VXBB01010845.1:253784-280073 GCA_013399915.1 Illadopsis cleaveri | reverse complement strand
AAACTAATTAAAAAAATTTACAAAGGAGAAGAAGTAGCATTTTTAAGCTTTGTTTGTTTTTTTTCCTAGCAGCTCGGGTGTGTTGGACATGCCTGTCATCATGGCAATCCCTGGGAAATGGGACCTGTGCCTGATTTTTTTGTGTTCCTCTTGGAGCTCTTATCCCTGATGTTTGAGCTCCATTTGCTCAGGGCAAGCCCAGAGGAGGCCACAAAGATGCTGAGAGGGCTGCAGCACCTCTGCTATGAAGAAATCTGGAGAAGAGAAGGCTTTGGGGAGACCTTATTGCAGCTTTTCAACACATGAAGGGGGTTAAGAGATGGAATAAGACTTTTTTTTNGTCCATGAAAGCAACTTATCTTCCCCTTCATCCACCCAGAGCCAGGATGTGGCTCTTATCTGCCTGTAAACCAGAGTGGAGCATGTTGCCCTTTAAGGTTAACCTGTTGAAAAAGAAAAAAACAAAAATTAAAAAAATTTACGAAGGAGAAGGAGTAGCANAGGCCCTGGCACAGGTTTCCTACAAAAGCTTTGGCTGTCCCTGGATCCCTGGAAGTGTCCAAAGCCAGACTGGACTGGGCTTGGAGCAACCTGGGATAGTGGAAGGTGACCCTGCTCATGGCAGGGGTGGGACTGGATGACCTTTAAGGTCTCTTCCAAAGCCAGTCATGCTCTGATTCCATGGTTTTGTGTACAGGGAGCTGGACAATACAGTCAGCAGACAATGAGGTGTTACACAACCTCTGCTAACAGAAAGCTCTGTAGTGGGTGAGGTGAATCACATTCCTACCAGTCCTGGCTCTCTGTGGAGCCTCAGTCCCCAGCTCAGGAGTGGCCTCTGGCACAAAAGATGCCCAGTTCAAACGGGGTGAATCCACTCTCGAAGCTCAGTCAGATGAATCCCACCCTGGTGACTCAGAGAGAAGGAATTGCAGTAATATAGGCATGTGTGATGAAGTATTTCCTTTCATTTCTCTTCCACCCTAACTCCTGGTCATTTTAGTGGATGCTTCTTGGTCCCTGCGTTATGAATAATAGTGAGTAACCACTTTCCACTCACCTTCTCCATTCTTCCTCACTGTTCATAGCTCTAAAACGTGATTTTAGAAAAGAAACTGGAATGATTCCACACAAAAGACAAGGCTACACTGCAGATTTTAGCAGTTCAATGCTGTTACTCTCTGTTTTGTTCACTATTCCCTTCCAGTAATTCCTAACATTCAGCTCCCCTGGACTCTGATGCCAAGATCTCTTTTCTGAGTGGAAATAGCTACCCCAGAGACCATCACTGTGTATAAATATTTAGAGCTGCATTTCCCACATGTGCATTACTTTGCATTTACTAACACTCAGTTTCACCTGTCTCTTTGTTGCCTGGTGTTGAGATGATCCTACAGCTCCTGATGGGAATGTTAGTTTCAATTACCATGAATAATTCTGTGTCATCAGCAAATTTCATCACTCTTTCATTGTCAATCTTTTCCAAATCATTTACAAGTGCGTTCAAGAACACAGTTCCCAGTGGAAAACCCTGCAGGGCTCTCCTGGCAATGTTTTTCATCATCAAAACCAATCAGTTCTTTGTTTCTTACCTTTTAATAAATTAGTAATCTACAAGAATAATTAATCCCACAACTTTGTTTTTTGACTGCTCTGTTGGAAGGCCAGGCTGACAACTCCCCCATTTCCACTACACCAGCTGGGTGATTTTATCACAGGTTCACAAACCCCTTCAAAACAGTTTGATTTGTTGGGATTAATTCCTCTAAAAGAAGTGTCGCCTTTCCCCCAACATGTTGCATTTAGCCCTGGGACTATGGATGCTGCTCCTCCTTGCAGACCCCACCAGTGAGTTTAATTCAGATGTCAGCATTCATTTCCCAGGTCCTTATGGTGCCCTTCTCAAGAATTCCCAGCACAATTGCTGTTTTATATTCCCCTGCAGCTAAGTCTGATTGAAGTGACAAGCTTCACACCACGATTAATAATACAGTAGTTTTGTATCTCCATTCCCTCTTGAATCATGTTTCCTTTCTTTTCATTGACTCTTTATAATTTATTTTACTAACCCTTCCGTTAGGGATCATTCCTGTGATTCACTCTCTCTCTCTTCTTCCCCAAGATAAATGTTGGTGTAGGAACCCTCTGAAACTACTCCACATTTAACAGGATTGGAAGAATTCATCAAACCTTTCTGCTGCACCCAGTGACCATCTCTTCTTTGCACGTCTCCGTTATTCCACTTTAAAAAGTCCCATAGAGTCCCTGACAGGTTCTTGTACCAATAAATTGGAGAGAGGTTTTATCGATATTTCATTCCTTTAGTAAAACGTTTCTTCAAATCTTGTTGGCATAATTTATTGATGTTTTATGAGAAACTTCCAGATATTGAGTTTCTTCTATGCCTCATTTCTCATTTAAATCTTTTTAAGGATTTTGTTTTGCTTCAATCACTTTTAATCTTTTACTAGCCACTTATTTATCTAGATTTAGTCTTTTTCAAAATCTTTTTAATACAAGATATATATTTATCCTCTGAGCATGCAGTTTGTTGCCTGCAAAGTATTTCCTCTACCATATATAAGAACTTTGCAATTTTTGCCATTTTTTATAGTTTCTTTTCAAAAGTTTCTCCCTTTTTGATTAAGTTCAACCCCTTTTGGGGCATAAAGTTTAATTAGTGGACTTTTTTATCTTATCCTCCCTTGAAAATATTTGAGTTTATGTACATTATGTTCACTGTCACAGCACAGCACAGGTTGCCTTTGGAAGCTGCTGGAATTCCCAGGCTTCAGGAACAAGGAAATAAAACCCAGTGATTCCTCCTGTATCATGGCATTCTTTGCATAGTTTTGGGGTTTTTTAACCACTTTTATACCTCTGGCAGAGAACAGAAAAGGCTGGCCTCTGAGAGGTGAGAGTACACTGAGGATGACCCATCATTTAATCACAGCCTGATTATATTCAGAGTTAATTTCAAAGTTAGATTTTGTTGTACCAGATCACATCTAGTCCAGCTTCTAACCTCTCTAAGGATATTCTGAAGCTGTTTCAATGATCAGTCATGCCCATGGTAAAGAATTACACCTTAAAACCAAACAGGATTTCTTTTTCTGCTTTTTTCTTTTTTTTTTTTTTTACTTTTCTCTTGCTATCTCACTGTTCACCTCTGTCTTCACTGAACAAAGTCCATCTCCTGCTGCAGCCAGTCCTCATCTCTCCAATCTGTATACAGACATGTGGGACCATGTCAGAAGTCCTGCTGAAGTACAGGTAGGACACATCAGCTGCTCTTGCCTTTCAGCTCATCCCAGGACTTAAAGAAGTTGTCCCAACACAGCCTGTTCTCTCTAAAAATCATGTTCATAATCCCCTTTCTTTTAACTCCCGTGCCCGTAAACAGCTCACAGGGGGACTTGTCCCATTATTTTCCAAAGATCTGAAGAAAAGCCAACCAGATTTAAGTTCCCTGGATCCTTTTACCTGCCTCTTTGAATCTGAATGGGATGTTTGCCTTTTTCCACCAGGAAACTCCAGGAGTTGCCACAGTCGTTCAGGCATTGGCCAGAGCCCTCAATCTCCTTGTCCTCCACTGTCTTGTGGACTTGTAATTGCCCACAAATGTTCCTGATTTAATCCTCCTCTACTCTGAGCAGCATCTTTCTTGCCCTGCCACAAGGCAGGTAGATCTGGGAAGTTTGGAGAAGAAGTCTCCAGGAACTGCTGAAGCTAAGAAAGCACTTGGTTATTCCCTTATAAAGCATCCTACACAGTTTTGCTGCAACAGGGAAAGCAGCTGCCTCTGTGACCTTTTCCTGGAGCACTTTCAATCAGGGACGCTTTTAGGGGTGGCTTTTCTGTGCAATGTCATCATCATCATCAGAACAGAGCTATGGGATACCTGATGATGACATCAGCTGCTTGTTTTGGAGCTAAAGCTGTTTTTCTCCACATGTTGTACGAGGCTCAGTAAATGCCAACTCTTCTCACAGATGCTGGATTTCAGCAGAGCTGTGATTAGAGAGCCCTACNTGACCTCGGCAGAGAAAAAGAAACTAGAGCTGTAACACCCTACCAACAGGTCTGATACTGCTGAGTAGGGGGCAGGAGGAAGAGTATCCTCTTCATCACTGCTGCAGGGCAAGGAGTCAAGGATTAAAATCCAATTGTACAACAACCACGCACTGCCTGCAAAGCTGGGCTGCGAGAGAGGAGGAGGGAGTGTTGCTGCAGTCCATCCTGTTTGCTGTTTTTGTAGGATCAGCTACCCTTTGGTGTAGCTCAGTCCTTGGTCCTGGTTTGTCTTGTACCCCAAAGCAGAGTCCAGGTCTGAGTTTGCACAGGGTGAGCTGGAGGAGGTTGGGCTGGCACCTCCTTGCTCAGAGAACCTTTTCTGGAGCTCCTGGCCTCCACCACTAATTAGAACACTGGTACATTTTTAATTTGTTCCTCTTCCCACTCTGCCAAGCTCTTTCCTTTCCCTCTGCCCCACTGTTCCTCCCTTAAATCCTTAAATCCAGCCCTCTTGTGTTGTGGCTCTGGTCTCAATTCACACTTTTGAATTTTGAAACCTGCCTTTTGTTTCTTCTGCCTTTCCCACATGCCAGCTTCCCTCCCCTCCCTCTGCTGCTTGTAATTTACTTTCTGCCCCTTCACTGACACAGATGGGATTTCAGATTTAAACAATGTTCCACCGTGTACCATTTCCCCCTGATAAGCAGACTCAGTCCCAGAGTGACTCAGCCCCGTGGCACGCAGGTAATTTCTCCAGCTCCCTCTCATGGCATTCCTCCCCAGTGCCTGCCTGTGAGAGATTCCCACATCCTGGATGTCTGTGTGTGCCTTAGGTGACTGGATAACCTGTTTGCAGTGCACAAAAATGTAGTATACAGATTTAACAGAAATCTTCGTAGCAGCTCTGCCTTGAAAACCTCAAATTGTCCTCATTAGGAGAAAAAGTGTTGAGCATTCCAGGGATGGGGCAGCCACAGCTTCTCTGGGCAACCAGTTCCAGTATTCCACTACTCTCACAGGGAAGAATTTATTCCTAATATCCCACCTAAATCTCTCATCTTTCTGCTTAAAACCATCCCGCTTGTCTATCACCACATGCCCTTGTAAACCACATCACAAAGTGCCAGATCTTGTTTTTTGAACAAGGAATTCTGCCACATCCCTTGTTCCAATGCTTAATCAATTTTCCAGTGAAGAAACTTTTCGTAATATCCAACCTGAACCTTCCCTGGTGCAGCTTGAGGCCATTCCATCCTCTCTGCCCCATAACTACACATCCATTTTTGCTGATGAGCTTTGAAGATTTTTCTCTGTGACTGTTTTTGAGCTGCCTCATCTCTCCAGTGAGTGGTTGAGATGGACCAGAATAACACCGTGAGGGACCCTGCCAGCACAGACAGACATCACCACTGAGAGAACTGGAGCTTTTTTTTCCCCCAAAAACACACGTTCCTCTCACTGCCATAACTGGAATCAGCTTGTTGGAGAGCCAGGCCAAGTGTCCCAAAATAAGTCATAATTCACTCCTCGGATCCGCTGGTTTTGCGTCAGGGTTGCGAAGGCAAAATCCGAGACAGTTACAAATCGACGGAGTGATGGTGTGCTGATAAAAGGAAAGAGGGAGGAGGATCACATTCCTCCCAGCCCGGCAGGCTGACAGTGCAAAAGGAATAAGAACATTTAGTGCTCTGTACACCAAGTGCTCAGCCCGGCAAAGGGGGTGTGAGCTTTATCAGCTGGACGGGGACTTGGTGCCTCCCCGAGCACCTCTCTGAGCCAGCTCACACCTCTGAGGTGTGATCACCTTTCCTGGCTTGCTTCTGCTTTGCATTTCTCAGCTGGGCACTTCCCCATCCCCAAAAACTCCATTGGATGGGCTAAATTAACCCTTTTTTGCTTCCAAAAGCATTACTTTGGGGTTCACCCACAAATGACAAGACATTCAATTGTCTGTTTTCCTTCACCTTTTTTTGTTCTGCTACCACAAATGCCCAAAAATGTATCTTGTATTCTTTCCCCCTGCCTCCTTTTTTTTTTGAGCTTTGAGTATGACAGATTCATTTTTTCCAGTTGCCCAAGTGAGGCTTAGAGGGGTCAAAAATGTGCTTATTATAGGTTTTTCTCAAGGCCAAGATGGTCCAATCTAATCATGGAGAAACATCCTCCTCCAGACTGAGTTGTGCTGGCAGGGGTCCTGCTCGAGGGTACCACAGGTCTGCCAGTGAACTGCCCAGATAAACAATGTCAAATAGGGGAAAAAAAAAACTGTAAATGAATAAATAAATAAGTCAGAGATGTTGAAAAAACACTTTTTAAATTCATTTTCAAACCGAAATGTTGAAGTGCTAAATTGCAAACCTGGCCGTGATTTAAGTTGACCTTTCTTAAGAGCTTGCAGGGATAAGCAGAAAAAGCCACCTGATTTGTAATGTTTCATTTTAAGACAAACCCAAAGTGATGACTCAACCTGATACGATTTTTGCCTGGTTTTCTATTTTTGTGAAGGAAAAAAAAGAAAAAGAAAAAAAAAATTCATTTTGGTTCAATATCCATATTTTGATTTTTGACTGACTGTATTTTCTGAGAAGAGCTTCTGAGCCAAAAATTCTCCCAGATGAAGATGTAACACTTGTTCTGACTCTATGAAGCAGCTGATAACCACCAGATGCTTTCTCTGTTCTTATGGAGGTCACCTACATTTAGATAGGTATTTCTGGCAAATATATATGAAAATGGGAGATTTCAATTCCCTGTATCAAGAGCAAAATCTGAAATGCCTCCTAAGTTCCTGGAACATCCCCCTCTGCTCAGTCTGCTGTAAATGACCCTCTTTGGACACACCTGCACTAGGGAAGGACCTTGAAAGTGAAGATGAGCCTTGGACCCAACTAAAGAGCCTGGCTGAACACCCAGAGAGCAGATCCTCCTTTCTTTCAAATTTATTTTCCATCTGACTCTACTTATTTATTTCTGACCAGCAAATCTCCTGAGCTGACTCCCTTCATGCCCTGAAGATGCACTGAGAATTGTGCAAGTGCTTAAAATCTGTTTCCCATGTCTGCCCTGCATTCCAAGAGGAAAGTTGGACCAAGTCTCACATCCCAACTCAGCTGCAAAGGAGAAGTGATTTTCAAGCAATGCTTCACAACAAAAACCAGGTTCACCAAAATAAGTTTCTGCCTGGCCTGTTTACCTCCTCACACATTTTTAAGCAGCAGAGCCAGAGCTCTGGGATCAAAGTTAGGAATCTGTTTAAATTTTACACTGTCTGAAGGGCAGGAATGTCATGGTGGTCTCACCAACCCATGTCCCCACTCCCAGAATGATAATAAATCATAGTCAAGTCTCCCTCGGTGCCTTTTGAAAACAGAATAGTCTGGATGAATACTTTAAAATATTTACCCCTTGTGGAGGAAAAACTTAGTCTGCAGCACTACAGAGGGAAGATACAACCAGATATTTGGGAAAAGATTATTAGATGACCTTTAAGGTCTACAAGATGATTTTTCGGGTCCCTTCCAACCCAAAAAATTCTCTGGTTCTGTGAAAAGATGGTGTCTGCTCTCCCTTTCACTCCCTAGACTGGTGCAGAGGAGAGGCACAGAGACATTGTGCTATTTGCCTGGAAGAAGCACAACACCAGTGACTATTTGCCTTACCTTTTTGCAAACAAAAAAAATGCAGATTCTTGCTCTGAAGCTGATTCTCAGTCACTTTTTGCATCCACTTTGCACACAGAGCACACCCAGCCCCTGCCTCATGCATGAGCACAGAGGTAACAAGGTGGGACCTGCTTTAGGTCACAAAGAAGCACCAAGGCCCTTGGGCCCAGCTTTCTCCATCTGATGGCTCCTAGTCTGTTCCAGCAAACAGCCAGGTCACTGCAGGGCTTGCCAACAATGCTTGGCACAGGAATGTGGTGCTGATCACACCCTCAGAGCTTCCTGCAGCTGCTGGCACCAAGTCAACTTCCCTGTGCCAGGGCAGCACAGCAGCTCCTCCAGCCAGCCTTGAATTTCTGCCCTCAAATCCTCAGTTTCCTTCACTGAGAACCAAGGACTGATTTGGGTTGGGAGAGAAATCAAAGAGTATCTCTTTCCAAGCCCCCTGCAAGCAGCAGGGATACCCTGGCAGTTTTGCTGTGCTTCTCCAGCCTCAGTTCAGCAAATTGGGAAAGGAATCTGGTCACCTGAAGAGTAAATGTCACCACTGCAAATTTACAGAAAAAGGAAGGCTGGGGTGGGCACGTGCCTTGCCCCAAATCCACCACAGCAGGAAAGCTGAGCTCCCCAGCTCCACATCAACCAACAGTACTCTTTGCAAGACTTCCCACCATCACCTTTTGGCCTAAAGAAATCTTTGTGGATCCCTCTGGATGTTTCGCCCAACCGTTAGTGCCCAGTGTGGAATCATGGGAATGTGTGGAATACATTATGCCTCGACTCCCCTGAATTTTGAACTCATTTGGTTTTATTTGCCACGCTGCTGTGATTATTATTTCACCAGCCTACCCCAAAACTCCTCTTTTGACCCCCACCTTTCAGCCACTTTGACTGTACAAAGTTCATTCCGGCTTTGTGTCCTTGCTCCTGAATCTCCCAAGAGGTTCTCCTTGCAAAGAGGGCTTTGTATAATTGTTTCCTTCTCATGAAGTGAATTTTCTTTGATTTCTTGAATAGGAATTTGTGGAAGTGTAGGCCCAGTCTCAGTGATCAGGATGTCCCTTTAATTTTCACCTATTCTTGTCCTAGGAAAGACAATTTTTCAATTTATTCCAAAAGAAAACTCCAGCGACTACCTCTTAGTTTGAAACTTCTTTCAAACAGCTCCACTAAAACAAAGGTTTCACTTAACAATGCATTTCCTTATGTTCTTTGACTCTCAAGAGCATGGGAGCATATAATCAAAATCCTGGCTAAACAGAAGTTTATTTTAAATGGAAATATCTATAGAAATTGTCAAGAAGGATGTTCCGTCGAACGTCACTGCTCCTGCCAAAAATACATCTCAGCTGGCATTGTATGATGGCCTCAAACCCAAGGAAAGCTCCTTGAGGGTAAACAATGCACTCCACTGCAATCCCAGGCTTCTAGCACAGATGGTGACACAGGAGCTGTTACCTGTGTCTGAAGGAAAAAAATCAAAAGTCCTGAGAATTTGAGATAATTGATATGCTGTAATTTATTACAAAATGAAATATCTCAATTCCAGTGCTGTTTCAGAATCATTCCTGGACACCTCCTGGGCACAGAATCTCCCCATTTCAGGTGCAGGAGGCTGCCTGATGTAACATTTTGTATTGATTTCTGTGTGCACAGCAAGACCTTTGAAGGGTGAGTGCTCAGTGGGTCAGATGCTCTCTGCAGTCCCCCTGCACAAATAGTGCTGCCTCAACTCTAACCTGGGCAACTCTTCCTAGCCAGGAATATGGAATTTACCAGCCAAACTCTTTGGTTTATAATTCCCAAGGTCGGTTGGATGAGTTTTGACAGGTTTGAAATTTTGGGGGTGGTAGTTTTGCTTGCAAGCTGTTCAGAGTCCAAAATGTGATGTTCTGTTTGGCCGTGAAGACCAAACATGGTGTCACCATTTAGGTGCTCAGATGGACTGGAATATGAACCTTAAGCTAAAGGCAGCCTAGAAAAAAGATGGAGAGGGACTTTTACGAAAGTGTGAAGCAGCAGGACAAGGGAGAATGGCTTCAAACTCAAAGAGAATGAGTTCAGCTTATAAATTAAGAAAAAAATCTTTACTGTGAGAGTGGCAAGACACTAGAACAGGCTGTCCAGGGAAATGTTGAATGCCCCATCTCTGAAAGGGTCCAAGGTCAGGCTGGATGGGGCTTGGAGCAACCTGATCCAGTGGAAGATGTCCCTGCTCGTGGCAGGGTGGAAGTGGATGATTTTTCCAACTCAAGCCATTCCATGATTTTGTGATTCTATTAATATGTGTCCAGTGCAAGTACACGGTTATGTAGGTACATGTGGCAAAACATGGAATTTTTGCCCTCATGACTGGAATTTTCTTTCTGTGAATAAATAGACATCACATCAATAACAGGTATCACACCCTCGTTGCACCAAACACACACTGAATGAGTTTTGAAGCACATTGCAGCTCTGATCTAATCAGCAGTGACCAACTTCCTGAACCAACAGCCTTTTGGTTTAGGATCCACAATGACAAAACTGTAACTGTGAGGCATTAACTTTCCTCAGCAGGAGGGTTTGAAAATTAACCTTATTTGCCATAGTCCATCTCCATCACTCAAGATGACTTTCAGTGCCACAAATGCTCTGGAAATATCAAGATTTCCTTGTCTAGTGTCCATTAATTTCAGTGATGTTTCTAATTTAAGCCTAGAGGGAGAGAGAGTCCTCAATGACAGTGAGTTACCCAACCACAAGGAGATGATTTAAGAGCAGATGCAATGATCTAGTTCTCAGAAGTTTCCTCTCTGCCTGCCTGGCTGGTGAGTTCAAGATATCCTACAGGATGCCAGTAGATAAGTGCTTCCTGTGACTGGAATCAAAATATGCCCTAAAATCCTGCCCATGGCACAAAATATGTTTGGGGTGATCTCTTTAAACTGACAGAGGACAGGTTTAGATTGGATATTAAGGAGGAATTGTTCCCTGTGAGGGTGATGAAGCCTTGGCACAGGTTGCCAGGAGAAGATGAGGCTGCCCCATCCCTGGAAATGTCCAAGGCCAGGCTGGATGGAGTTTGGAGCAAGCTGGGCTGGTGGAAGGTGTCCCTGCCCATGGCAGGAGGTTGGAATTGGGTGATGTTAAGGCTCCCTTCTACCCCAAACCACTCTGTGATTCATTCTGAGATTCCATCCTTTTGAGCTGGGTGTTTAAACTCCCATGGAAACCAACAGAGACTGAGGGCTCAGCTCAGCTGAGCTCTGGCGCTCTGCTACTCTAGGATGTCACAGAGTATCCTGGGATGGAAGGGATCCCCTAGGATCATCCAAGTCCAGCTCCTGGCCCTGCACAGGACACCCCAGGAACCCCACCCTGTGCCTGAGGGTCCTCACTGTGGGATATAGAAAGCTTACAGATGTATCAGGCACCTCACAGAGACAAGCCAGGTGACCCAATAAACCCATGACTAGGCAGCTGAATCCCAGCAGGTGTGCATGGCATGGACAGGAGACCAAAGTAAAGCTCAGCTTGAGGAACAAGTGACGTGGAAGGTGGAGGGTACCTGCACTGGGTAAGAGCTTCTTCACTAAGGGAGCAGAGACAGGTCAGGAATACCAGACATTATACGGGATTAGTTTGCATAGCCAGAGACAGTTCCCAAAACAAAACTGGTCTGGATCTCATGGCTCTGTGGGGGACTGGTCCAGAGCAGTGGCTGGTGGCATGACCAGCTGTGTGCTGCCACTGTCCCCATCTCTCAAACCCCATCTCCTGCCTCCATCCTAAGCCTTAGGGACTGGAAACCCACCAGTGGTGTTTTGGACACCTTTGTTAAGCACCAGCAGACCCCTGCCAGCAGTGGTGGAAACTAAATATGAACTGGCTGGGGCTTCACAGATTTCATTATCGAGCTCAGAAGAGGAAACACCTGGAGCGAGGGGAGGAGGGGCTGAGCACAGCCAGCTCTGGAGCTTACAGGGAATACCGGCCCCAGGGGCACCGGCTGTCCCATCACAGCCTCCTAACAAATAACAGACACAGTTTTCCACTCCAGTAGCACGTCCCTTCGGAGTCCCTGTCCAACCTCAGGCTGTGATTACTGCCCCAGGCTGCTGCAGGCTCCTTACGGAGCTCTGGAGCTCTGCAGATCCACCGCTCATCGAGGAGCTGGGGAGGATGAGCAAAAAACATCCTGTTCACCTGCCAGCCACCTTCATCTTCTGCTGGCCAGGATTTCCCTCACAGGGGACAGTGGTGGATCCCCATCCCCACCACCACCTAACTCCTGGCGTTTGCCTTTTCTCCCTTCCCAGACTCCAGCTCTCCTCCATCCCCAGCCCGGACTCATCAAAGGGCTCTTGTGTTGTGCCTCCCGCTCCCTCTGAGGTCGGCACCACAAATTATCCTTTCATTCCTGCTGTCGTCCCCTCGGCACAGCGCTGAAGTCCCTGTCCCCCACTGCTCTGTCCAAGTTCAAAGCTGAAAACAAAAATTCTGGTTTTCCCTACAAAACACATCCCGCCTGCTCTGACTTTCGTCCCCGTCCCGTTTTCTGCCCTTCCTTGGTGTGTCGCCTGTTCTTACAGGAAAACCTCCACAATGGAAGGGATCAGAGGCGGTGGGGAGGATCACACAGGAGCCAGCATCCATCCAGACAGCTGCTCCGGCTCCACCAGCCAGCAATAAAGATTTTGTTTTCCTCTCTCCCTTCACATGCTAATCACCCAGCAGTGATTAGAGCTGCAGCCTGACTCCAAGGGAAAGAAACAGAGGCGAGGGGCCGAGAGGAATTTTTTTCAGAGCTGAGTAGAAAGGGGGGAGAAATTGGAGGAAGAGGGAAAAAAACCCCAAAACAAAAACAGCAAAATCAAAAAATGAGACTTGAAGAAGCTTCATTCCTTATGGTTGGTCACGTCCATCCCTTTCAGCATTCAATCCCAAAGTGAGCAGGCAAGGGGCCTATTAAAGATCCCTATTTTGTTATTAGTATTCCTCCCTCCCCGCCGGAGGAGGAGGTGGCGAGGGGGGGAGAGGGAGATGGGAGCAGGTCTGGGGAGGGCGCTGGGAAATTCCTGGCATTTTTCTCCCTTTGTGTCTGGGGGCTGAACTGAAAGGAAGGGATGCCGGGCTGCACTAAGCCTCCTGCCCCCTCCAGCAGAGAAGGGATTGCGCTCCCAGAACTGAGAGCCTCTGTATCCCCTTCCTTAGAAGGCTTCCAAGAAAAAAAAAAACAAAACAACAACCCTACAAAATCGTTGGGGTTTTGAGGGAGAAATCGCTCTCAAAGGAACTCTGGGTTCTCCCTGGCATCTCACTGGGTATCCCCGTAGGAAAGCAGATCTGCTCTGTACATCCCTGGGGGCTCAAGCCCTTCATTTTTTTTTTGGCTGGTTTCCCTTCATAATTGCTGTTCGATGGGGCTCCCCTGGCTCTTCTTTTGACACGGTTCTACAGTGTTTCTATTCAGTGTCAGATCCCAGCTGCTCACATTCCTCGGGGAATAAACAGCCACCACCCTGGAGTTCAGCAAAGCCTGGTCTGAGCCACCACCAGGTCTCCAAAATAACCGGGGGTGGATAAAAGGGGGAGAGTGGGAATGGAGGAATATTCCTAGAGAAGAGAATGAGAATTGCAGCAACAGGTGATCTCCTCAGGAGCTCCAGCATGGGAGTGGTGGCCCAGAGCATCGTGTCCATCGGCCACCAGTGGACTTGTCCTCCATTAAATTTTTTCAGCTCTTTTTCATTCTTCTGGTCTCCACAGCGTGCCGAGGCAGCAAGAGCCACACCTGAGCTCCTCCTGGCTCCTTGCTTGGTTGAGGTATGGTGCCCAGCTGCGGGGGTTTTGGAGAAGGAGCAAATGCTCCTGCCTCCTCCCCCTCTCCCTGCGGATGCTGTGACCCAGGGGCTGCTCTCCTGCTCAGCTTTCTCTGCTGCACACAATGGGCACCCCGTCTATTCTTACACTGAAGTCATTCAGGGCTTAGAATTGTTCCTGGTGCTTTTACCTTTTCCTGCACTAATGTGTCCTCCTGGGGTGGGGGATCAGCACTGTACCCACCCCACAAGGGGTCAGAGCCCAGGTGATTTGCTCCACACCACAGTGGGAGTGGAGTAAATCCCACTTTTTACAATCTTTTAACAATATTCTTCTCATACAAACCCTAAACTCCTATTTGACCTTTTTGACTGTGGCTGAGTGCAGTGATGACATTTCACTCTTTGCAGGGACCCAAGGATGACACCCTGGGAGTGGCTAATTTGGGGGCTCTGTATACTCAGGCTGCCTTTTTTTTTTTTTTTTCCATGTGCAATCTTTTTCACTTTTCAGCATCAAACGTAGGCTGTCCCTTTTCCTGCTCACTTCCTGCAGACTAGGAAGAATATCCTTCAGTGGGTTTTCCTGGTGAGTTCTCAGCAGCATGAATCTCTGCTGCTTTCACTATTCCCCCCCTTTGCCAGATCACCCCTGAACAATCTGAGCAGAGCAGGACCAGCATCACGACTCTTCTGGGAAAATCAGCCACGCATTCCTGTCCTTTGTTCCCCAGCTTTGAGCATTGAATTAATCCACTGCAGCCTCTGAATAAGGACAGTAGGAGAGTCTCTCCAGGAATTGGATCAGTCCCATCAGATTGGATTCTGCCCATGTGTCAACTCACCCATGTTTTTGACAGGGTCCAGCAAAAGAGGCCAGAAAGTCCCCAGTGGCAGGATGGCCTCACTCACTCCTGGGGTTCAAACTGGTGCTTTTTGATGGCTGTCAGGAAGAATTCCTGCAACAGTTCTGGCTTCTTTTTCCCTGTCAGGATCAGGATTAATACATGGGAGNNNCCTGTTCCAAGGCCTCAAGTCAAATGTGGTGCTTGCTTGAGGGTCAGCACCTTTTAGTTCAGAAAGCCTGAAATTTTCAGCCTCCAGGGTTCCAACAAATTCCCACAAGAGGCTTTCCTGTAGTCCACATCATCCCATGAGAAGATGAATGTGCCTAATAGTATAAGGTTCAAGCATTAAGTCATAGAATCAGACCATAGTTTTGGCTGGAAGGGACTTTCAAAAGTCCTCTGCAATGAGCAGGGACGCCTTCCACTAGAGCAGGTTCCTCCAAGCCTGACCTTGAATGTTTCCAGGGATGGGACATCTGCCACCTCTCTGAGCAACCTGTGCCAGTATTTTTTCTCCCTTATTGTAAAAAATTTCTTCCTTAGACCTAATCTGAATTGACCCTTTTTGTTTAAAACCATCACCTCTTGGCTTATCAACACAGGCCCTGCTAAAAAATTTGTTTTAGTATTGAGAGGACACAACAAGGTCTCCCCAGAGCCTTCTCTTGTCATTGAGTCCCCAGAGCTCTGCCCAGATTGTTTTTTTTTTCTGGGGGGATCATCTCACCTTGTCCCACCCAGCCCACCTGCAGGACACATCTCCAATCCTTCTCTCCTCCTCCATCCCGCTGGCACCAGGAGGACAAAATGTGCAGGATTTTGCATCGTGGGGAGTTCTACACTGTGTCCAGATCTGTTTCCTGGAAAGAATTACGAGGAGCTGACACACATGCACACATCATCTGATAGCTAAAAATAGGGAGGGTGCACCAGGGATCACCAAGCCCCACCTTGGCGTGCCCGGGGAGCGCCGGTGGGATGTGTTTGCAGCTAACAATGGGAGATGAGGAATGCTAAATATAGGGAGAGCTGTTCTTTAGCACAGGGAGGAGTGGTGGGACATGTGCCGTGCCAGGAGAACGGCTTTTGGCCACTAAATAAGAGATGACAACAGTCAAGGAGGAAGAGCTTCATTTATTCCTGGATACGTGGTGTCTTGTGTCTCTGTGTCCTGCCAGGAGTGACCTCGGGGAAACAGGAGCTCTTCACCACCTCCTGCTCCTCTCCTTCCCTCCTCCTCTTTCTGCTTTGGATTCCTCTGTTTACCACTCTCAGAACATGCACAGGCACCCTGTAGTGAGAATCTCTCTCATTCATTGACAAATAAATGTCTCATATCAAACCCGCTGCACACCCTCCGTGACTAATGCACCAGAGGAGGTTTCAGGCTTCCATTTTCTTCCTCACTGTTTCCTGTGATTATCCTGTGCTTTTTAATGAAGAATGAGCAGTCCCACCCTGCTGGTGCTGTAGGAGCTGGGGAAGAAAATGAGGAAAACTCAGTGATGTTACATAAAAATAGGAAAAGAGAGATGCCGGCCTGAGCTGGTCATTGCTCACTGGTTCTCACTCATCTGTGGTTCAGCCCTCAAAAAGGACAACTAATTTGGGAACCCACTCACTCAGTTTTGAGGGTGAGGTCAGGCCTACCATATTTTGGTTTATTATCTGTAGAAAATGGCCATAATATTTCCTGTTTTCCATGTTTGCCCTCCTGTGCTCAGGACTAAATGCTGTTCTGTAATGCCATCACATGCAGACACGTGAAAGAGAAAACAGGTTGAAGAGGACAAACAGACTCTTTTTAGAGAAAATGGGGGTTTTTTGTAATTTGATGTGTGAACTACTGTTGCTTTTATTTTCTTTCTTTGCCAGAGTTGGGATTAAATGCATGAGATGTATTTTTTTTCGGATTCAGATGTTTAATACTTATCTATGTTACAGTCTCACAAGCTGTGAGTTCTACAGCACTTCTAGCTAACAAAGTAAAAAATGCTCCCTATCTCTCTCTCTACAAGGCCTTTTAAGGATAAACTGTCTAATGAAGAAATGACACTTAAATTATTTTTACTTTTAACCCAATAACCAACAAACCATGGCCCTCAATGCGAATTTTTCTTTCCAGTTACCAGATACCACCCAAACCCATGAAGAAGGTGAAAAAGAAGGGCTCAGCCTATAGCCTAAAACTTCCATCTTGCTTTATATATATATTACCATATTCCAAAACCTTAAACTCTAAGTTTTCCACCATGTGATATCACACACTTCTATTCAAACTCCACACCCATAATCCCAGTGCTGTCACTCAATTTTGGAAGCCTTTTCCAAGGCCTCAGGTCAAATGCAGTGTTTTCTTGGGGGTCAATGACTGTCAGCACAGAAAGTCTAAAATTCTCAGTGCCCAGGGTTCTAACAAACTACAGTGTTACAACATCAACCTGTTCTTTAATCCAGCATCTTGAAAAGCAACATTAGGAGTCAACATCTGGGTTTGTCATCTACCCTGTGAATTCAGGAGCTTTGAAGGAGGTGAGGCTCTTCCTGCAGGGAAGATTCTCACGGGACAGCAGTTGTGCTCACAGTCCTTGTTTCAGGGAGGTTTTTCCACATTAAGAAGCAAGAAGTTTGCATCAATCCAGATGAAGCCTTAACATTAACTAACCATGCTCCTAAAGTCTGGGTAGGAATTAATTTTGTTCTCAAGATCTTGGAGACAAAAGGGTTGGGAGTTCTTCCAAGGTTACCTGACTCTTCCCAGTGCTGCATCTCCCTTATCACCCTCGTGAGCCCACCCTGCTCTTTCCAGCCTGGGTGCTCCAGGGTATCATCTGCTGCTGCACTTGGATGGGCAACCCCGCCCTCACTGATCATCTCAATCCTTGAGCCCACTGCCCAGAGGCTCATAAATACAGAAATATTGCAGATTTCACATTTTCCTTGTTGACTCAGGATCCTAAACATGTCCAAGTATGAAGGCAGTTAGTATGGCTCTGCCTTCTGGGTCGTGAGGGGGTGACTGTGCCTCATCACACATTTCCCAGAGAAAAGAGTGAACATCGATGTTAATCTCTCTCTGTTCATCTTACCCAGGGCAATGGAGGAAAACATCTCCATCCTCTCCAGTGACTGGAGACACCTTAAATGGAGAGACACACTTGAAAAAGTCCAGCTGCTGGTGGCTCAGGAGCCATAGGAACTTTACAGTGGAGCAAATACTATTTCAGTGTGGATTGAGACTAAGCCTTCCCTCTGATTCAGACCAAGATGCATTGGATAGAGACCAAGGGTATAGATTGAGATCAATAGTATAGATTCCAGTTCCACTCTACTCTTGGCAGGTGTGGGATCCAGCTCTGGTCCTGGAGTAGGTCCATCAGACAAAGCATGGAAAGCACACCTTCTTCATCCCCTGCTGCCTGATTTACCAAACCCACAAGCCTGATCCCTCATCAGGGCTGTGGGACCTCTCCAGCATGGTCACTGCTGGTGGTGTGTTGGGGTCTAGCTGTTTGCAAGCCTGTTGGGGAGAGAATTGCAGGTTTTCTTTGAGTGGATTTGACATTTGCTAACAGGAAAACCAATCAAGTTCAGCCTGGAGAAGGAGTCAAAGCCTTGTATAACCCTTTTGCATCTTTTGCAGATGTTCTCCTCAGTTCTCTCTCACACACAGGATGCAGCGACATAATGACAACTTCCTTCAGTCCCAGAAATTCAGCAAAGCTCTCCCCACAACGGAGGCCTTCCCACCATGTTTCTTACAGGAGCAGGTCCAGCCCAGCCCCCTGTTCTTCCCAGAATTTCCTTTTATTGTTAATCTCAGCAGAGTGAAACACAGACCACATCTGGAGTGTTCTCCTGGACACTCAACTTTCCCACTGGCCACCCCGGAGAGAGGAGACCAGGCCACAAACCACAGATTGCTGGGGATTTATTTATTAATTTTCTTCTTTTTCTATCCACTCTGGCTTTTAACTCTTCTCTTTTTATTATCTTGGTAGAGTTGCAGCCCATCACACTGCAGAGCAGAGGTGAGTGGAGGTGTGCATCTGACTGGTGCCAGTGTCGGAGTGCCCTTGCAGATCTCCCTCCTTCAGGATGCTCAACATGAGAGCCAAAACTGACATTTTTAGGACAGAGCAACTCCCCTGCTATCACTTCCTCCATCTGTGAGCTGAATCCCTCTTCTTGCAGGTAGCAGAGAGCTGAGGCACGAAGCAGGGCTGTGTCTGATGTAAAATACCAAGGTGGAGGGTTGTGGATGCTGCTAATTGTCCTTCACGAAATGTCAGCTCCCCAGGTACCTCATTAACATCCTTAACACAGCCAGGAGGATGTGGCTTTGTGCTGTGCTGGGACAGGAGTGCTCTCCATGCCTGTTTGCACAGCACTGAGCAAAAGGCAGCTTCTGAATCCATTGGAGCTTTCTTAGTTCAATCTGAGCCACAAGAACGAGCAGTAATATTCCTTAGCTCTAATGAATCCCATCTCATTGCCAATGTCCCAGGCTAAAAGGAGAATTTCTTTTTACTGGTAGAGGCTGCAGGCATTCTGCCTCTAGGCTGGCTTGATCTCAAGGAGGTGAAGTGTTTGCACGAGGTCTCCTGGCAACAATTTCCAAGTGTCTGGGCAGTAGGTTTGGCTTAGGCTGAATCAACAGTGACTCCACACTTGGGGCAATTTGGATTAAAAACTCCTGCCTAACTTATCCTAGATCTGAGTGCCAGGGAAGAAGTTAAAGCCACCACAGATCACCAGCACCCAACTGCAGCAGGGAAACCACCACAAAGCTTCCACAGGGTCAGAACTTTGCCAGGAGTCCCAGCAGAGGGGAGAGGATGACAGGATCTCACACCTTCATAGTCTCTCCTTTCCCAGCTGCTTGGAAAGCTCTGAGCTGTCTTTTCTTTTCAAACACCACCCAAAAAATATCATTCTGGGGGTGCTGCTGGTGTGGGCGTCTGCACAGAACTTCAGGAATGGTGAGGAACTGGCTGGATGGAGATTTCTCCTGCTACCTCACTTTTCCCCTCTTCCCCTGGCTATTTATTGCTCTTCTTTTGCAACTGGAGGGGGAGAGATCTTCAGCTGTCCTCTCCTGAAGAGTATTTTGTCCACAGGTTTTGATGCAAGCAGAAATTCTCCTGTCCCTGCAGGGAAATTTAGTTCCATCCTTGTCAACCTTGCAGCCTTGCAATCCTCCTGTAATTCCCATTACTGCTGATGAGAGTGACGCATTTCCACTAACTGGGTGAATGTCCCTTAAATTAGTCTTCACTGAAACATGGGAGCAGGGAAATAAAAGGGGGGCAGTGTTTCAATTAGCTCCCAGTTTGTTTTCAACCTTGTCTTTAAGTAGGAGAGCTCCACATAAAGGTTTTTAAAACCCCTCACTGTTAAGGAAGAAAAAGAGAAAATGTGTTTATCTGTACAAAGCTTTAGTTCATGGAAATAGTATTATTTCCACTGCATGTTCTTTCTGTAAATGTCAAAACCTTTCACAGACCCAGCCCATGACAGTCTTGTTAATCCTGTTGAGATGCAGGATGGAACTTGGAGCTTGTGCTGGGAAACTGAGGAACTGGAAGGGAAAATCACATTTTAAAAACTAAACCAACATGAGCATTAGAGATGAGACTTAGGAGTGGAGTTCACCTCATCTGACTGCAAGAACTGACTTATCTGGCCTAGCTTGGGTTCCCACTGCAGAAGTGGGAACCTTTCCAAAAGCACCTTTCTCACTTTAATTTACCACAAACAAACACCAGCACAAGGATTGGGGGCGCTGGGGTGACATAGGATTCACACAACTCTGCCTCTCAGGTCCCAGGGAGGGGTTTTGGGGGTGGAAGGAAACTTTCAGAGGTGGTTCATGTCTCAGCAACCCAAGGCTTGCACCAGGCATGAAGGAAACTGCTCACAAGGCAGCTGGGAGCACCAGCCCCATGGTGGACATTGGAGTGGGGAAGAGGAAATAAGATTTTTGATACTACAGGAGGAAGTAGAGGGGTCAACCACTACTCTGGGACATGAGGCTTTCATCTGACCTCTTCTTTCCTCTTTAATTTTTATCCATGTCTAAAAAAAGCACAAGGGAAAGCAGGAGGACAGCAACTGAAGCACAGTCCAGGACAGGGACAGGGAGACAGGGGTTTGCCTAAAGCTACCTGACCCAACCCAATCCTCTGGCCCTCAGTCCCAACCCTCACTGTCCCCCAGACACCCTCACAAAGCCCCACCACATCCTAAATGCTCCATGGAGGGATCCACAAAGACAAACCACAAGCTCATCCCCATCCCCTTCCCCATCCCTTTTTTCAGGCTCTGAAAAATTCCCCTCATCTCTAATAATTCAACGAGCTTTGTTATGACAGGGCAATGCACTTAATGGAGAGTGAAATTGAAGAAGAATGTGTGGAAGTTGCAGCTTTTATCTCTAAAACAAATAGTGAATTCCTCAGGGCTGCTGCAGCCCCAAACAATGATCCGAGCTACCGGACCTTTGTAGGTTGCCCTGGTAACTTCCAGGCTTTTTTTGGGAGCAGATACTTGTCAGAGGGAAAAGGTGGTGGCAAAGCCACTCCCAAGAAATGTGGAGGTGGTGTTGGGAGAGCAGTGTGTGCCCAAGTGGCAGAAGATATTTAAGTTGTAGGGGTGTGCTGTGTCCAAGGGTCATCTTGGGATATTCCCACTGAATCCAGACTGGGACTTCAAAGAGTTTTCCTGCTCCGTCTAGAGGAAAGAATTGCTGATCCCTTGTCCAGCAAAATGGTACAATCCATCCTAAATTTCTTTTAGAGATCTTCCACTGGTCCTTCACAGCCCACAGACCTCTGCAGGGGTTTGTGGGGAGGATGAACACAAGGGATTTTGGAGCAGGAGTCATCCACTCACTGTGGCCTTGGAAAAAGAGTTGTTTGTATTGCTCTCTACACCTTCCTGAGGAGGNGCCATGGTTTAGTTGAGGTGTGAGGGGTGGGTTGGACTCCATGATCTTGAAGGTCTCTTCCAACCCTGTGATTCTGTGATTCTGTGTGAAAACTGTGTCAGGAGAGGTTCAGACTGGACATGAGGAAGCATTTCTTTACCAAGAGGGTGGTTAAACACTGCAGCAGGCTCTCTAGCAGGAACGTTGGCAGCTTGCTGAAAATGAGGTTCCTCGCTTTTTCTCTTGGAAAGTTAAACCCAAGAGAATCAGAAATTACACCTGCTTGAGTGGGCAAGTACAGAGAAAAGTGGAAGAACAGAAGTCTTCAAAATGAGACCACAGTTGAGATCAGGAGATTATTTCAGAACTGAGGGCTGAACCTGGATTTTGTAAGTCTTTGTCTAATACCAATAGGATTTTTGCCTCTTCACTCACAGAAGTTCAGGAGAAGACAATTGGCATTGTGAGCAGTATCCTGGGCTGTTCTTGGCTTCCTCAAGACAATTCCTGCTCCTCAGGCAAGCTGCATTTTGTTTCCTTCTTCTGAGTCAGGTCCAGGCTAAGGAACAGACTCCCACGTGACACTTCTGACTCCGAAACTTCTGAAATACAAATACAAACATCAGACCTCAGGTATTTTTGTCTCTCGATGAAAGGAGGGTAGTTTGGCTTTGTTGGTTTGGGTTTTTTTTTGCTTTCCTTCCTGAAATAGCCTCTAGTGTTCTTCAACCCAGGAGTCCACAGGCTGTTGCTCACACTGTTGCTCACGTCAGAGGTATCAGCCCTTCATCTCCCCCATCTTAACCCCAAATTTGAATTCCAGACATTATTACTTTGTGCCCAGTTGCACAAGGAGGTAGGTGACGACATTCAGTAAAATCGGATTACTGGCAAGTTAAATGATCCCTAGCTGGATCTGAGCCCAAGGATTTTCAAGCTGCTCAGGCTTCCCTCGGTCGTTTTCTGTGAGAAGAGGTAAATATTGCCAGGCTGCCTGGAGACGTCAGTCAAATGTTGTGACGAATCTGAACGCAGCCAAGAAGGAATTACAAGGTGCAGAGAAGATAAAACTATCTTGGGGAATTTATCCCAGCACTGTGAAGCACAAGAGCAACTCCTGCTTTATGTTTTCTTCCCGTTTGTCCGGTTTTCTTCTAAACTGCAGAAGAAATGGGGTCTCTGTACCCTTTGAGGAATCACAAAAACATTTTGAGATTTCCCCAACAAGGAAATCTTGTGTCATGTGGAGTCTTCCTCCTCCTGAGAGGGTTTCAGCCCAGCTGACTTGCATACCTTGAAACCACTGACTCCCTGTGCTGCTCTTTCACAGCCTTACATAAATATTTGGCTGGAACACACAGACCCAGGTAAATGTGAGCTAGTGTGCAGCCACGTCAATGTCAGGATTAAAAAACACACTTGACTCACTTAAGCCCGTGAGATTTTAAATAATCATAATGTCAATAATAAATTTTAAAGTGAATTCTTATTTTTGGCTCCCACTTCTCAGGCAGCTGTGCAGGCCATTCTCCAAAGGGTTTCCCTTCACCTCTGAGACATTCATGTTTGGAGTTGAAAACAAAAGCCTCTAAATAATTTCCTGGCCCTGTGATTTTGGTATTTAGGAAAACCTCCAGAGCTGGGCTACTTGTGCTAAAGCTCCTAGTCAGCAATGCTGCATGTCTTGGGGTGTCAAAGACTGTTTCCACCTTTCTGGGAAACACCGATGCCTTTCTGACACCCCCAGAAAATTCCCAGTTTCCCAAATTAGGGTTTTTTCCTGACCTTTCCCCCAGCTGATGCTTGGGATGTGCTTTACCAGTGGCCCAGCTTTTGAAGCAGTCATGCTAAATATCCCGTTCTTTTTGCCACCAGCTGCTCATGATTCATAGCCTTGCTCTGACACCCTCAGTAATTATCCCCTTTGCAGCAGAGGCAGATTCGGAGCCGGAGAGGGTGGGAAGGCACCTGCAAAGCAGCAGGAATAATGGGAGACCTTCCTGCTGCCCTCATGGAAAAGGAAGCTTAGCTCCATGATTCTGGATGAATCCCTTTTTCCAAGAAGTGGAGGCCATGCTGTTGTTTCAGCCAGCATGGTAATTGCCAGCAGCCAAGGTCTGAGGAAACAAAAGAGTGCTACATCCAACAAGTCTGTTGAGAACTCACAAAACTCCCCGTGTAAGTGCCAGGGTGCCTTCTATGATAATTAAGAGAAAACCTACATCCCAAATCAGCCATCTAGAAGGACTTAGATGCTCAGGGGGTGAGGTCCCCTCCTGTTTGCCCAAGGCCAGAGGACCAGCTCAGCCCAGATCTGCTGATGAACATGAACATGAGCCAGCAGTGTGCTCAGGTAGCCAAGAAGGCCAATGGCATCCTGGCNATGATCTTGAAGGTCTCTTCCAACCTAGAAATTCTGTGATTCTGTGATGGGACCAACCAGACAGAATTCTTCTCCTAACTCTCATTAGCAACAAACATCACACAATAAAACCACATCCAGCCCTGGCTTTTAAGTGGATTTCGGACTGCTCTGTTTTCCTGAGGTTGCTGCCAAGGGAGCTCTGTTCTTATCTGTTATTCCCACAACCCTCAGTTAGAGAGGAGACCCAACACACCTTGGGGAAACCCCCATTTCCCAGGCAAGGAGCCACAGGATATTTTTTCAGTGTTTTATGGGCACTGCTACCATAAACAGAGAGTTTGAGGAGCTCAGCATCACCTCCCTCCTCTCTATCCCAGGATCTCTGTTCTACTGAAGCAGCCCAGGTTTTTCCCTGGGCTGTCTTGGCTTGGCAGTTAACACCAAAAATTGGGAGAGTGTGTGTGTGTGTGAATGGGATCTCTTATTAAAAATACTTCTCAGGGAGAGAAGGAACTGCCTCTCTGATACTGGCAGGATTAATAGTGTGTACCAACACATTCATTCCTTTATTGCAACTCGAGTTTCACAGTTTTGGGCTGCTGTGTAATGCACAGTTGTAGCAAGAAGAGGTGAGGCTGGGCTGAGGCAGCTGGAAAAACTCTCTGCACTGACCCAGAAGTCAAATCAGGACAAGAAACCTTTTCTGGGGACAACATGCAATGCAGGGAGGGCTGAACCAGCAAACCCAAGCATGTCCTCATCTTCTGAAGGTTGGCTGGCAACAAGAATAAAGTCCACCTTTAACTGAAGACATCAAGAAAACCATTATTTGAAAAGTCCTTTTTGGAGTGAAGGTTATCTTTACCACCTCTGGGCCCAGGCTGGGAAGGTTCCTGGGAAGGTTCCTGGGAAGGTTCCTGGTTTAGCTGGGAAGGTTCCTGGTTTAGCAGAGCCAAGAGCAGGATTCAGTGCAAAACCCTGAGCTTATTTTCAGTCTCCTCCCAGCTGCAGTGAGCACTCCTTGCCTGAGCACCACAAAACAACTTTCAGTGCCTCAACACCCAACAGTGCCAAGATTTGATAATAATTTTGTTCTTTCATACTTTGGAGGCATGGCTTCCTCTGAGACATTCTCAAACAGGTGTAAATCTTTCCCAGAAAATATCCTGTGAAAATGTACCTTCTCAGGGGGGAAGAGAAGGGGTCAGTGTGTGCGGTGTATATGCAGAAAGTGACCCCAAATTAATCCCATCTCCAGATGAAAACTCCAAATAAACCCCTAGCCCTGCTGAGAATCCCAAAACAAACCCAATCTGGATGAAAATCCTCAAGTAACCCACACCTGGATGTGAATCTGAAATCAACCCCAAACCCCCATCCAGATGAAAATCCCAAATCCGGCTCCAAATGCTCATCCTGATAAAACCCACACATTTTTGCCATACAAGTAGGAATCCCAAAGAGACCTCCAAGTCTACATCCAAACAAAAATCCTGAATCATTGTTCATGTAGGTGGGAATCCAAAATCAATTTACAAACCACCATCCAGATTAAAACTCCCAATCCCCCAGAAGTCTTCACCATGATAAAAACCCCAAATCCATCCTCAGCTCCAGTGAAATCCCCTAGATCACTCCTATGTAGGTTGAAATACCAAATCATCCTCACTCCTCTCATTCCAATAAAAACCCCAAATCCTCCCCAATATCCCAAATCCAGTGAAAACCCGAACCCCCCCCCAGATGGGAATGACAAATCCCCCTCCAACGGCCTGCCCTGACAAAAAACCCAAATATTTCCAAAGTCTTCATCCTGATGAATATTCCAAACTCCCTCTATGCAAGCAAGAATCCCCCGAGTTCCCATCCTAATGGAAATCCCAAATCCACTCCTAAACTGAATGTAAACTCCAAATCTCCCCATGTAGTTGAGAATCCCAAATCCCCTCCCCAGATTTCCACAAATCCCCACCTCAATGAAACCCCAAAATCCTCCCCAACCCTCCAACTCAAACAAAATCCCCAAATCCCCTCATGCAGTTGAGAACCCCAAATCCCAACTCCACATCCCCATTCCAGTGAAATCCTCAAACTTCTCCATGCAGTTGACAACCCCAAATCTGAATCCAAACAAAACTCCTAAACCCCCTCCAACCTCCTAACTCCAAAGAAACCCCCAAATCCCCCTAAATCCCCTCTCCAAAAAAAACCCCTAAACCCCCTTCCAACCTCCCAACTCAAATGAAACCCACAAATCCCTCCATGGAATTGAGACCCCAAATCCCAATAAAACCCCTAAATCTTCCCCAACCTTCCAACCCCAACAAAACCCTCAAATCCCTCCATGCAGTTGAGAACCCCAAATCCCCTACCACCTCTATCCTAATGAACCCCTAAGCCCTTCCCACCCTCCCAATTCCGATGAAAACTCTAAATCCTCTCCAATCTCCCAACTGCAATGAAACATCCAAATCTCTCTGTGAAGCTGAGAACCTCAAATCTCCCCTTCCATACCTCCATCCTAACAAACCCATTAAACCCTCTCCAACCTCCCACCTCCAATGAAAGCCCCCAAATCCTTCCATGAAGGTGAGAAGCCCAGATCTCACCCAGACCTCCCATCCCAACAAACCCCTAAAACTCTCTCCAACCTCCCACCTCCCATGAA
>VXBB01010845.1:209779-247588 GCA_013399915.1 Illadopsis cleaveri | reverse complement strand
TTTTCCCCCCCACTCTCTGAGCAATGCATGCCGTCATCTGGCATTTGTTGTTCTCCAGCTACCTGTGCTCTGTCCACTGCCACCCCCAGGGCTTTGCCAAATATTCCACGCTGCAGAGGAAAGTTCCTTTGGGTTTGGGTTTCCCAAACGAATCCACAAAGTCTTTCACTTGCAGTTTGTGAGGCCACCCTGATCCTCCACGGGGGTCTTGCAGCTCCTTTGGAGATGTGCCACCGACCTCCCCCAAAAACCTCTCTGTCTGCCACTGGGGCTTAATAAAAAGAAATCATTTTTTTCCCTGAACTGCCTGGTGGGCTGGTGTCCCACACCTCAGAGTGAGGGTGCTTCCTCCAGTACATCATTATTTGGGAGGTTTGGGGACAGTTTGTCTGAGCTTCATTGGGTTTTAAATGCCCTAATTATATATTTGTTGTAGTGCTGGGCTGAAGCCTTGCAGTGTTTTGCTCTGGGGATCCTTGAAGGATACACAGATCCACTGCAAACAGGCAGGAGGGATGTGCTCTGCCCATATCACAGCTCCAGAGGTGCTCAACTATTGGGGCTATCCAAAAACATGCTAATTTTTATGCTAAAAAGCCCTGCCTGGGTAGAAACAGATAATCTTCCTCGACACTTTACAAAAATCATACAAGACTTTTTTCAGCTATAAACTGAAGAGGTGAAATACTGTTTGAAGAACTGGCTGTGATGCAGTTCCTCTCTCTATTTTTCAAGTGTTTGATGGCAAGACTGTGCAATGAGTGGTCAGGGATGGGGGGATTCTCTCAGCTGGGGCTGCTGTGGCACAAATTGCATCGAGAATGTTCAAAAGTGTGGATGTGGTGCTTAAGGACATGGTTGAGTGGTGGACCTGGCATGTTAGATTAATGGCTGGACTTAATGTTCCTAGAGGTCATTTCCTACTAATGATTCCATGATTCCATGGGCAGGAACACCTTCCACTGTCCCAGGGTGCTCCAAGCCCTGTCCAGCCTGGCCTTGGACATTTCCAGGGATCCAGGGGCAGCCACAGCCTCTCTGGGCAACCTGTGCCAGGGCCTCCCCATCCTCACAGTAAACCTGAGGTTCCTTCAAGGATGAATAAACCTGTTTCATGTTACCTGCTGGCTTTGAACTGCAAATAATGCTGAAAATAGTCATTATTGGTGGGAATCTTGAAAAATGCCAATAGTAACTTTGGTGCCTCTAGGGAGTGCAGAGCTCTGTGGTGCCTTATTTGGGGTGACTTTTTGAGAGTTACATGCCCATATGCACTTGGTTTGAGCTGTTGTGTGTCTTAGAGCCAGCCTTTGGCACTGAATATTGCTGAAATCCATTGGGAACCAGAAAATGCCAGGACACCCCAAAGAGAAAAAAAATCTCTCCTTCAAGAGGTGAAGTGAAGCCACTCAAACTCCAAAAGCACCAATATCCTTCATTACTCATCTGCCTGTTGGCTCTCAGGTCTTGCTGATGGAAGTTTTCTCACCACCAGATGTTCCTGCTTAGCAAATCTTTGCATCCCTGCAGCTCTGCATGTTGCAGGCACCTTTTCTGCCCTGTAAATAACGTGTGTCTCACGACTCACTTGGCTGCAGGCCAGGCTCTCTCAGCGGGCACTGGTGACAGTTTGGTGACAAAGCATTGCAAGGACACAAGGAGAATTCAAACAACTTATTAAAATCAACTCTGTGTGATGTCTCAGCACCCAGCAGAGAGCGGGAGGGGGAAGGAATGGGAGTGAACCTTTATTTTGGGCAGTGGGAATTCCAGCGCTGCTGGAGCATCTACTTTTAGATGTGCATCCAAAATGAGCAGCAGAGAGAAGGGAACAGGCCAGGCTGAGATTTGTCTCTCAGCAAAGTTCCACTTGTGAATAACAGCCAAGGTTCTGTGTCTTGGGGCTGGATGGCAGCAGGAAGGGGATGGGTTCCACTTTGGACAAACTGGGATGGCGGGATTTGAGGAGGAAGGGAAAATTGGAAGTCACAGGGTGACTCTTCTGCTTTTCCCTCCCACTGAGGGACCCAAGGTAAAGCCATGTAGGTTCAGATATTTGACTAAGGTGTTTAAGGTTGAAGCTGAGTTATCCTTGAATCCAGCTGTGTCTTCTGAAGGCAACTCAGGTGTGTCTTGGATGATTTGTCCACTAGAGATCCTTGTTTCCATAAATGCTCCCCAACATGGTCTCATTTTGCACCGAAAATATCCAGGACCTGCCCTTGGAAACACGTTGTGTAACACTCTCTGTATGTGCTCAAAAAATGTTAAAAAAAAAATGGGTTTGGGATTCGGATGAACTTCTTGCTGGTGGAGTGCACTCTAAAGGCTGCAAAATGAACAGGCAAATAAGAAGAACATGGTCCTTGGGTTTAAAAACCAAATCTGTGCTTGCTGTCAGGTGCAGGACACATCCTTAGTAATAGGCGGAGATGGGATCTGCCTTAAAAGCTCCTCCAAAACTGAAAAGCTGATATTTTTCTTTCTGAGTCAGTCTCATTTTAGATGTTGCTTTGAGATCTGGTTCATATCCTTATCATCCTGAATAAAAATTGGATTAATCCAGTGGCTTTTTCTCCGTTTCATAGGCTCTGTGTGCAGGCAGCTTTGGTCTTAGGCCACATGGCTGATGAGGGGGGTGAAAGGGGAAGGAAGGTCATTTTGCAGTGGAAGAATAAGGCCTCAGTTATTAATGGCAAAGGCTGAAATTTTGTCCCTCAGCCTTAATTGATTTTGGCAAATTTAACTGGAGGAGGAGGTAGAAATTGGCTTAGAAATTAAGCTCTAATACTTAAATATGTATTAGATCTATTGTAGAGAAATGAGGAGACAGCCTTGTTAGACATTTATTCTAAGTGGCTTCTGCTGGGTAAAAGCAAAGAGAAAAATACCCAATTTCTGACTTGGACAAAGGGGACTTGAAAGACTCTTCAGAAAGGCTTGAAGAAACTCTGTTTGAGAAAGTCCTGCTTTGAAACCTAATAGCAAAAACCANCCATATCCATATCTGTATCTATATCCACATTAAATAAGCAATAAAGTTGTCCTCATTGGAAATTTCTAATTTATCAAGCAACAGAAGAAATGTTTAAAGCTCAGGTGAGGGAAGCAAGTTTTCTACCACGTACTGAGTCAGTTATGAATAAGGAGCAGCCTCCAAGCAGGTTGTGATTTGCAGAGCTCCAAATCAGTATTCTCATCATGCATTTTTTTACAGCCATCACTCTCTGCTGGCGACCTGGTTCGGTTTTGGAGCCTGAAGGAATAAAATCAACAAATAAACAAACAAGAATTTGTTCCTGTGGGTTTCTCTTGGCAAAGCGGAGAAAGTAGCAGCATGCAGTAAAAACAGAAAACAGCCTCCTCCTGTTTTATTTTCTTTCTTGTTGGTTTTGTCCCTCTAATATTGGTCTCATTTTCAGATGGATCAGCACCCTGATCTGGTTTGGCACAATGCTAAGAAATGTTTGTGCTCTCCACTGCCTCATTCTAAGGGCACATAAGTTTATACCAAATCACAGCATTGCCACAAACACCCCAAAATCCCGTGGTGACAAAAAATTCTGAATACCTGTGCTGCAAATGGGATGAACCAGCAATTCTGGGGCTCCCACAAATCTTGATCCAACTGAGATCCAAACCAGGACAAAATATAAGCAAAATGGGACAGGGCATCGTGTCAGCTGTGAAGCCAGAAGGCAAAAGTCACAGCCTTGAGCCCAAATTTCAAGAGTGCAGGATTTAATCTCCCCATAACCTCCACTTTCCCAAGCCTCAGGGTCATTCCCATATCAAAAAGCCAAGGAGAGATGCTGATCTCTTTGACATAAAGAATATTTTTTCCTGTCCTGTACAGTGCGTGGAATGCTGCGGAAAAAGAAAGTTTAGAGATTAATGCAACACCCTGTTATAGACAATTATTTTGTTTCCTTAAATTTTTCCCAGATGGCTAAAAAAAGCCCCCAAGGCTCTCAGTCCATGTGATTTTGTGGGCTTCTAAGACAGTTCCTGCCAAAGAATGGCATCAATAAATCCCCATNCGTAGGCAAATGGGAAAAAAAAAAAAAAAAGGGAAAAGTTTGAATGATACTGCTGCAGGCTGTGGAAAGTGGAGAGCTCTCAGGGTGACTATTATGTGCTGCTTATCAAAATACTGTGAGCCCTGACTGTGAGAAAAAGCAGAGTAGTTAAAGAGATGCTCTGTGCCAGCACGGATCTGGTTAGCAGTGGTTATACTGAAAAAACATCAAGTAATCAAGGTCCTCAAAATCTATCTATATTTCTATTTCTATTTCTATTTANGGAGAAAGTAGCAGCATGCAGTAAAAACAGAAAACAGCCTCCTCCTGTTTTATTTTCTTTCTTGTTGGTTTTGTCCCTCTAATATTGGTCTCATTTTCAGATGGATCAGCACCCTGATCTGGTTTGGCACAATGCTAAGAAATGTTTGTGCTCTCCACTGCCTCATTCTAAGGGCACATAGGTTTATACCAAATCACAGCATTGCCACAAACACCCCAAAATCCCGTGGTGACAAAAAATTCTGAATACCTGTGCTGCAAATGGGATGAACCAGCAATTCTGGGGCTCCCACAAATCTTGATCCAACTGAGATCCAAACCAGGACAAAATATAAGCAAAATGGGACAGGGCATCGTGTCAGCTGTGAAGCCAGAAGGCAAAAGTCACAGCCTTGAGCCCAAATTTCAAGAGTGCAGGATTTAATCTCCCCATAACCTCCACTTTCCCAAGCCTCAGGGTCATTCCCATATCAAAAAGCCAAGGAGAGATGCTGATCTCTTTGACATAAAGAATATTTTTTCCTGTCCTGTACAGTGCGTGGAATGCTGCGGAAAAAGAAAGTTTAGAGATTAATGCAACACCCTGTTATAGACAATTATTTTGTTTCCTTAAATTTTTCCCAGATGGCTAAAAAAAGCCCCCAAGGCTCTCAGTCCATGTGATTTTGTGGGCTTCTAAGACAGTTCCTGCCAAAGAATGGCATCAATAAATCCCCATTTACTGCATTCAACAGGAGAATGATCTTTTTTTTCTCATTAAAGCCTCACAAAGGGTTCAAAACCTCACTTTATGGCAGGGTGCTTTGATTTAAATTGATGTGGCTTAAACGATGAATTTTAATCACGGCTTAAAGTGCAGAAGGAGAAAGTCATAATTTGAATGATTTGATTTTTATCATGTTTTTCATTTACAATTCATAGCTATATCCCTTAAGCAGGGCTGATTCTCCTCATTGTAAAACTTGGAGATTTACAGCCCACTCTTGCCTTTCAACTGTGTTTTCTAACTAGGCTGGGCACACTCTGAACATATTTGTTGAAGGAATTTTATAGCCTGAAACCTCTCTATTTTGATTTCTAATTTATGCATCTCTGGAGTCGTCCTCGGTAATGATGAATAAAACTAATTTAGGGTTTATTGGTGGAAATCACTCTTTTCTTGTAGAGGGAATTTCTGTTAAACTGACAAATGCAAAAGAGCATTTACAATTCCTTTAAGATACATCAAATAACCAAGGACCTGAGTGCCTTGTGCAATAAACTTTTCAACAAACTTTTCGGTTTAGTGCTAAGCAATTCACTGAGCAAATCTCCAGCGTCAATCAGTGATGGAGTTAGTGACTGAAATGAATTATTCTGTGTCTCTCGAGGGTTTCAAATTAACAGGAATCATTCACTTAAAATTCACTTTTACTGTTTAAAATGAGAGAGAAAAAAATTTTATTTTTCGGCTGCCACTTTCCAGTTGTTTTTGCAGCTTGGAATTAACTGTTGGTGGAGCAGGGAATGTGTGTCTCCTTGATCTGCAGAGGGAATTTCAATGGATAGCTGAGGTTTATGCACATAACTTTTGACTATCTAACTGACTATCCCATGCTGAATGTCTGGATACCCTGGACATCTGCCCATAGAGCAGGCAGAAAACAATTAAAGAGAAGCAAAAATTAACAAGACTTCCTTTAATTGCCTGCCCTGTTTTTGTCTCACATCCAAATCCAGCTCCACTTACTGTTGGAAAAGCAAGTGCCATGGGTGTCCTGGTTGGGTTTAGTCTCACTGCAATATGTTTAATTTTCTTTTTTGGTGCTAGATGATAAAATCTGATCCCCCAAAAATTGGGAGGAGATTTTGCCTTGATGGGTTGTGGCCCATTCCCCTCATCCATCCTGTTCTGATGTGTCCTCTTGCTGATCCAACATGAGAGCATTTTCCCCAGGAAGCTTAGCAAACGAAACTTTGTTGTTTAGGGCAACAGTCACAGAGGGGAGAAAAAGAAGGAAAATAAAATAATCCTGAGGTGGTTGTGATCGCCACTCCTGCCATCACTGCTTTGCACAAAGCCATTCCAGTGGGAGGACACATCTGCTTCTGCTGCAACGCATCAGTTTAGGCTGATAAAGGTCTCTGATAAGCTGCAGTTTGACCCAGCTCAAGGTGGAGGATGCACTAACAGACCCTGGGAGGGTTCCTGCAGCCCTCACTCTGCATTTCCTTAGTCCAAATCCCTCTCAGGCTCTTGGGAGGAGCAGCAGCCCATGATGGCTATGCTCCTGAGAACTTCTTCCATGGTGAGTGGTTATCAGAACCTGGCCTGTAATTCACCATCTCACCCCCAAACATTATTTTCTGGGGAGTTTCCCAGCCAGGAGAAGGTCAGTAGTGGATGGGGTGGTGTTAAGCAATTCCTAATGAGGACAAGGATGGGCAATACCACCCCCACCGTTGGCTGCCCAGTGAAGGACAAAACTTGTCACCCATCGCTGTCCACGCTCCCCATTCCAGGCTTCTCCAAATCATAGCTTCACTTGCTGGGGGTGATTTGGGCAGCCAGTTTGGCAGGGGAAAAAAGCTTTTATTCTGGCAAAGGAAGTGGCTTAACAGGGTGGAGTGGTGGGAGGGTGGTGAAAAGTAGAAATGTGAGGTTGGGTTTGTGGCAAGAGAAATAGGGGAGGTCATGATCAGTGTGTGTATTTATGAATGCCCTTTACAGAGGGTTGGAGAGGGAAAGGCAGGAGTCCAGACTGATGGGTTGAGAAAGGAAGAAGATGTTTATTCTGCTTTTAAAAATCCACCTGTTTGTGTGCTCCCATTACTGCATCTGGCCATGGGTAGCTGATAGCTGCACCGGGTAAAATTCTGGGAATTTAAAGGAGTTTGACTGTCACAGGAAAACTCCAAGGGCAGCAGTGCTCTTCCTCCCTGCTCATGTTAGAAGTGAAAATTACAGCATTTCATCAGCATCCTTGATGGAAGCAAAGTGACCTGGCCCCACCAGCAGCTCCTGCTCCTTCAGGAGCCTCTGCACTTAATCCTTGGCTGGCACAGAGGTTTCAGCATTTCAGGACATGCCATGGACAATTGGACAGGCCTCTGGATGGGTGCAGAGCTCCAGCACGATGGTCACTGGTGAGAAATTCTTGGGAGTGATGTGGAGAGTGGGTTGTTTTGGATCAGACCCAAAGCCAAGCTCTGGAGTTGTCCCACTGCGTGTGACTCTCTGTATCTCTGCTGTGCTCACACACCGAAAAAATCCCACTGCCAATCCTGATAAAATAGTAATGCAAGCGTTAGTAATAATGCAAGGGGGAAAGAAAGAAAAGAAAAAAAAGTCAGGAAACCACCAAAAGAATCTGCATGTGCCTTGGGGGTTTGATGGGGAGCACAGTGAGGACAGCCACGCCGAAGGAATGCCGGCTATTTTGGGGCAGTGTTTGTGTTTGAGAGGCAGCAGGAGGAGGAGGAGGAGGAGGGTTGCAGCTCCACGCTTTGTCTGCCGTGAGAGCCTTTTGCTTGTCTGGCAGGACGGTTCCAATCTGATTAGGAGGAGGCTTGATTAGGAGGGGGCTGGCTGGGGGAGCAGCAGCGATGTGGGGATGGATGCAAAGCTGCTTTCCCTGGGAGCAGCGGCCGGGGGATGCCCCGAGCCCAGCTGGCCTTTTAGGGAGGTTTCCCTTCTAATCCAGCTCAGAAGCAGTTTTGGGGCAGGGGTTTATCTCTGTCTTGGCTGCTCAGATTGGTACCCTGAGGTGCTGGGAGAGGAGTGCTGATAAAGTGGACGGCTGAGGAGGAGCGGAACAAGGAAGGGGAACTGCCTTTGAACCTGGATTTTTGGAGAGTGCTTTTGGGATCCCACTATATTTATTCGTTTATTTATTTATTTAGTCCTGTCCTGAAGGCTGACAAGGGGAAGGGTAAGAAAAGTGCAGCCCATGAGCTGTTCCTGCAAGGATTTCAACTCTATCTGAGCTGAGGCACTCACCCCACAGAGGGACAGGAGAGAGAAGGGGCAGGAAGATTTTGTCTCTGCTCAAATCTGACAAGATCAGATACTCACAGCCTATGTCTGAAGAAATTAGAAGCATTCCTGCCTCAGGAATTTATTTCTTAGAGGAATTTTTTTTTAGAAAGGAAATAGAGGAAATATTGGAGGACATATTTATTAGAATTTATTTCTGAGACACTCAGATCTCTCAGCCCCTGTTTTAAGCACCAAAACTATTCTTTGCTGAGATGGAAAGTTGTGCCTGTGGGGCAGATTTCCCATTTTTCTCCTCACAAAAGGAGAAATGGCTTGTTACAGGAACCTGGTGCCACCTGCATCTCTCAGGACTCCCCAAAGCCACAGCAAATTTTCCCAGTCTGTTATGGTTGTTGCCATGAAACTGCCAAGAGTGGGGAAAGGAGGAGCCCTCTGCTTGATAATCTGGATTAGGAATAAGGAATTTGTTCTGTAGTAATAAGGATCAGCTTTTGGATCTGCTTGGATTTGGATTTGAGCCATCTTCCCAGGGTTGAGGGCCTAGCATCCAAATGTCCTGATGCTGTAACTCATCTCCAGCACAGGTTTGGGCTGCCCTCCAAGCATCAGGGGTGTTTGCAAGAAGGAGATTTGCTCCACATCTTGCTTTCCTCCAACGTTGTTTCTGCTCCTGTTTGGGAGAGCTGATTTGAATCCTGCAGCAGCACAGGACTTGACATCATCCTCAGTCCCAAAATGCAGTGCCTGGATCCCAGCACTGTCCTGTTTACTTATCTGCTCTGCTGTGCAGAAACATCTTGGGCAAAGGAGCTGGTGCTGTTGGTTTGCACCATTTGAGCATTTCAGCCTCTCCTCAGTGACACTGTGGCCCCCATTGAGAGGTCTGGGTACTGGGAGGGACTGGTGATGGAGAAGCAGAGCAATTCCAGACCAGGTTGAGTGGAGCTCTGGTTTTGTGGGAGGTGTCCCTGCCCTTGGCAGGAGGGCTGGAACGAGATGATCTTGAAGGTCCCTTCCAACCCAGAGCATTCTGTGATTCTGTGATGATTCTGTGCCAGCCACCAGGGGTAGGATCATGCCTGCACCACTGAGCAGTGCCTGCAGTACATAGACTTGAAAGTTATTAATTATTTAAAGCTATCAGTTGCTAAGAAGTCAAAGCAAACAACAATCAATTACAGAGAATTACCAATGAGCATTGCTAGAAGTTGTCATTTGTTTTTGATGGCTCAGCTCTTTCTTGCTTCCATGGTCAGCAGGCTCAGGGCTTGATTTCTGAGTGGTGTCCAGCAGCATTTTATCCAATTATAATTTTCAGAGATGTCAGGATGAGATGGGGCTCAGGGCAGTGAGAGGGTATATTTGCACAGCTGACTGTGCTTCTCCAAATGAGCATTTGAAATTTGTGTGGGGATTTGTCAGCTGTCTCTTCTGCCTAGCTGTAATCAGGGATGCTGTTTTCAGGTGGTTTTGGCAGCAAAGCCATTCTTTGATTTGGCCAGGGATCGCTTGCAAACATGCCAGGAATGTTCATGTAGCTGCAGCCTTCACCAGAGTAGGGGCTCCATCTCCACTGCCCAGCTCCAGAATTACAACCAGCAGCATCCACTGAATCCCAGTTCAGTATTCTCTCTCTCCTCTGCTCTGCTGGTGGCTTTCTGTGGGTCTCATCACATCCCTGCCCTCTCCTCCCATCTCCCATCTCCAATCCCACCATGACTCCAGCTCAGATTCCTGAAGGAAACGCCCAGGCTGACATGTCGGAGTTTCCCAAAGCACGACCTGGTGTCTGTCACCCCAGGAGCAGAAGAATTTGGATATTATCACCAAGCCCAGCCCCACAGCTCCCTTCTGTACCCAGAACTGCCACTCACCTCTGTGGATCCCCTCCAAGGTGGGAACTCAACCTGGTATTTGCAGACCTGATGGCCTCTCTCAGGAGAAAGAGGAGGATGATTAGCAGCAGGGAGGGGATGCTGCTCCTTCTTCCTTCCTGCTTCCTTTGCTCCCTTCCCTTTCCCTGCCATGGCCTTCCCTGCAGCACAGCCTCCAGGCACTGCCCTGGAGAGAAGGATTTGATGGCAGGGAGGTATTTTGGTGCCAGAGAGATGCCAGCAAAGCCCTGAGCTCAACAGGTGACATGGACAGAGCCCGTTCCATCCAAACTACCCTGGGTGTAAGCTCTGATTTCCTCTAGACACCATATAGGTTTTTCCTCCCTGACCAGCGAATCTGTTTGTGCTCAAACTCACTACCTGTCCAGGGAGTTTTTGAGGAGCTGAGTATGACCCTTGTTGTGTGCTGTGATTTTTTTTTTTTTTTCATATATTACATTTTTTTTTGCTGGAGTTTCTCAGCACGCAACCACGCCATTGAAACCTACTGAGTGCAAAGCGTTGTGTCCCCAACCCGGTGACATCCCACAACTTCCCATGCTCTTCTGCTCAGCTGTAACCACGCAGGAATCTCACTCCTTGCTGGGCTGCTGGGTGGACAACATTGTTCCCCTATTGAGTCATTAACAATGAGGTCATTGGGCTGGAAAGACAATGTCATTCAGCAGCCAAGAACCCAGCTGGCTGATCCCGGTTGTGTCTCATCTCCTATGACAAAGCCACTTTTAATTGACTAATTAAAGCTTTTGCAGGCTCCATCTTGGAAGGGATGACCAAAATAGACATTGTTCTTTGTCAGCACTAAGTCAGGCCAGTTGGCTGATTAAGAAGCAAGACCTTTCTTCCTTCTCCACTTTGCCACTTGCTGTGCAGGCCTCAGTTCCTGGTCCTGGCAATGGGAAAACCTCCTCAGAGATATCCCATCATGTGTTGCAGAGCAAGCTGTTTGAAGGAGGCCCCAGTGACCTCAAGAAAGCTCACTCAAAGCCCACTCAAGCCACTATGGAACAACCTCTCTGTGTTACCATCACACCTTTTGTTGGACACTTCATATTTTGGGTTCCCAGCTCCTGCAGGAGTTTGATATTGCAACTAAATCTATGTCATTGGGGTGCTGCCATACCCTGTGGGCCTTACAAGGACAATTTGATCCACTGGCTGTGGGCCAAGGGCATTTTTCGTCCTATTTCTGGGCCATCTTTCCCTTTATGTACTTTTTGGGTGGTGTGGTGCAGGTGGAAAGCAGGGACATGTCCAAGCATTGGCAAGAGGTGTGCCCAAAGTAAATCCCTGCTTCCCGCAGCTGAGTGCTCCTGCACTGCCAGGACCCTCACCACTCTCTGAATGAAGATGTTTTGAGCCCTGAGACCAGTGGGCACTTCTGCTCTTGATTTTTCTTGCTCTCACTGCCACTCTGAATAATATCATCCCAAAACCAGCGAATAAATGTGCCCTGAGGGACTCCACAGGACAAACTCTATTTAGTGCAGCTACCTCGCCGTTTCCATCAAACCCTCAGGGTTTTCTCTGCCTGCAGCATGATTGTCTCAAATCAGATTTATCTCCTTTTTGTGCTGCCCAGGCCCAGCTGAGCAGGAACGCTGGGTGTGTGTTTACCAGGGCCGGTGTCCCAGCCCTAAAGCACAGCAGCCGCTTCTTTTGAAGAACACACAAAGCAAGGAAGAGGAGCAATTGTTTGGGAGGAAGTTGAACCATAATGTAATAGACTCCCATGGGATTTACTATTAGGAATTATTTGTATTGCTCTGGCACCTAACCAAGGTTGGGGCCCCGGTTAGAAAGGTGCTGGATCAGCCTGGAAATGCAGACAGCTCCTCTGTCCAAAATCTGTCCAATCTTGCAGGTAGGGATGGGGAAACTGAGGCAGGGAGAGGCTGACAAGTGTAACGAGGGTGGTTTTAGAGAGTTGTGGCTGAGCAAGGAGGTGAGCCAGCACACAGTGCTTACAGGAGCATCCTTCCTCTCTGGGGGTAAATCCTAGAACATGGAATTGCAAAATGGTTTGTGTGGGAAGGGACTTTAAAGACCATCTCATTCTAACCCCCTGCCATGAGCAGGGACACCTTCCTCTGGACCAGGCTGCTCAAATCCCATCCAACCTGGCCTTGGACACTTCTTCTACTTGTGCTCTTCCAGTTCCACCTGAAAGGCCATTTGGTAACAAATATGCTCTGCTGGAGGGTCCTGCCCTGGGATACCACTGGAAAAGGTAGTTTCATGCTGTTTGTGCCTTTAATAAGTGATTTCTCTGATCATGTGTATTATTTTAAGGAGGGGAGGAACAGGAGGTATCAAAGAACACAAGTGCTTCAAATGGAAGCTGAGTCCCACTGCTCCTGAAAAACAAAATAAACAAACAAACAACAAAACAAAGCTAAAATGGGTTTCTTTTTCTGTAAAACGGACCGTTTCAGGGGAGTTAAATAATGAGGCAATTACGAATTTGCCAACAATAGAAGCTGATCAGATTACACGGGCCTGTAAAGCCAGATCGTCACTGGAGCCTTTTGGTGGGAAAGAAACTCAGCGCCAGACAGTCTTTAAATAGTTTTGAATAAGAGGGAGGGCTGGCTGTGTCCTTCCCTTCCGAGGCTCTCCCCACCTAAAGAATAGCACTGAGCCTCCTGCCAAGTCCAGTGTGTCCCAAAGGCTCCACTCACAGGCCCAGCTATATAAATATATGTAGGTGCTCATGCATGCACATGTGTATATATAGAGCTTCCCAATTATCTGGGAAGACCCCACCCTGAGGGAGGTGTGGGTGTGGACCTGGAAGGGAAAAAAAAAAAAAAAAGAAAGATGGGACCCAAAATAGCACCGACACACAAAGGATCCCAAGGAAATGTGGAGCTCTCCTCACGGCATTGACAGGAAATCTCCAGGCTGCTGGCTCCATAACCCCGGCTAAGCCAAGGTCATGGGGGACTGATTGTGGTGGAAGGATGGATCCTGGTATCCATCTTCTGCAAAAATCATGGGATGAGGGGCGTGAGGTGGAAGATTTTATGTCAGTGATGATTTGCAGGTGTCCCGGATGTGCCCGCAGAAGAATCTGTCTGCAGCATAGCCTGAAAGAGAAGCAAAGCAGACAGAACTGGGGAGTGATATTTAACAAGGATTCACCCAAAAATTTTAGTTAGAGAGGCTGGGATGCTTGAGGGGGTCACCAGTGCCTCTTGGAGGTGGCTTCTCTGTCACTTGGCATCACTTGTGTCTTTCACATCACCTTAGAGCGTAAATAAACCAAAGATCTCAGAATCACAGAGGATCTCCAGCTGGAAGGAACCCACAAGGATTATCCAGTTCGAGATATTTCAGGTCATCCTCTCTGGGCTCATCCTGGCCTGGTGGTGGGGGGTGTGTGAGATGGGCTGGGGGAGACAATATGACTCGTGACCCCAGAAAGGTTAAAAGTACATTTGCTGCATGGAGAGAGTAAATTTGGGCTGATTTGTGACTCATCAGAGGTGCTGGGCACACAAAGGAGGGTGAGGCTCTGGGCCTTATCGTGTCCCCACCATCTCTTTTCCTCTGGTCCCTTCTGTCCCCAGGGATAGGCAGGCAATGCCCGAGCCCTGGCCCAAGCATGGCCCCGGGGAACTGGCAACCTCCCCACACATCCAGCAGTGGTGACAGCAGCGGGCAGAGGCTGTTCCCTGAGGGCGATTCCTGCTGTAAATCTTCGGGGGAGGTGGAGAGGAAAGGGAGGTGCAAGGAGCAGGGGACAACGTGTTGGCAGCGCTGTGTGCCAGCACAAACTGACCTCACACTCACCCGTCTCCATTTTCTCCCTTGTACCAGGGCAGCCTGTCACCAGACTGAGGTCTCCTCATTCTTTTGGGTTTAGGGTCTCTCCTCTTGTTTTCTACCCCGTAGGGCCGTGGCTTGGACCTCTGCATGCTGGGCCTGCAGCTTCAGCCCCCAGCTGGGGATGGCATCCGTGGTTTTGATGGCACAAGTTGGGCATTAGATCCCTGCTGCCAATCCCAGCTTTAATGCCTGTCTGTGGTCTGGCTTTGTCAGGCTGTGAGGTCCCAGAGAAGCCAGTAGTCTCTCGTTGGGCTTGGGGCTGATTCTTTTCCTTTAGGAAGAGCCCCCACCACAAGAAAGAGAGTATTTCCTCTCTTCCTCTTCCTCACTGCAAAATTTAGAGTGACACAAAAAGTGGGGGGTGTTTTGGCTGCTCAGCCAACCCACAGGAGCTCTGCTCCACGAGACCCTTGTGGCCCTCATCTCCCATGGATAAAGTCTAGACACGTCGCTGATGCACGGCACCCAACTTGAGTGGCATTGGATGTGACAACTCCTCCCCGGTGCCCGCCAGCTGGCAGAGGTTCAGCTGGCAGGATGAGTAGCTCAGGGCCAGCTCCATCCCTGCCTTGCTCAGCATGAACCCAAATGTGGGCCCAGCCAGCTGGAGAGGAGAGCAAGCAGAGGAATTTCATCCTCCTGTGCTACCCCACAATTTGTAGGGTGCTCCCTCCACTGCCTTCTTGGAGTCCTGTCTTTCTCCATGGCAAAAACTGAGGAAATACTGAGCTCCAGGGAGATCTGATTGTGGCCTTTCTGTGGCCTTTCAAACTTTTTAACAGGGTCTGTTGCAATAGGACAAGGGATGATGGTTTTAAACTGAATAAGGTTCCACTTAGATTAGATGCAAGGCAGAGATTTTTGATGATAAGGGTGCTGAGATCCTGGCACATTTTGTCCAGTGAAGCTGTGGGTGTCCCATCCCTGGAAATGTTCAAGACCAAGCTGGATGGGACAATGAGCAACTTGATCTAGTTGAAGATGTCCCTGCTCATTGCAGGGGTGTTGGACAAGATTTTAGACATCTGTTCCAACCCAAACTCATCTATGATTCTATGATGTGACATCAAATCTGACATCAAACAGAGCTTTCCATGCCCAGGAATTGGGAAAGGCCAACTTCAGCTGTGGAGAAAGGTGTGCCCTATTGCTGATGTTTGGTCAGTGTAACATTTAGGAGCTTGTTTTGTGGGGACCACCCCCAAATTTCTCCAGAACTAACTTTCCTAAAATGCATCAGCTCCCCCTCAACAGGTGTTTTAAGAGCTGAGGAGACTTTGATTTGATTTCACTTACTTCATTTGGGCTAAATTAAGTAAAGACTGATTTAAAGCTGAACAAGAGCGGCCACCTGGTGGGTTGTGTGCACTTTGACTAATCCACTCTGAAATCATATCTCCTTTTAATTTCAGATTAATCTTTTCTGAGTGCCCCTGTGTAGACAAGCCATCAGGCTGTATAAAGATCAGTTCCTGTCTCGCGGGCTCATGTCCTCACTCCTTCCCAAGCTGTCTGGAGTGAAGTCCTCCAGGAAAAGCCAGCAAGGCATGATTCATCTTTCTGGGGTGAAAAGCACAGGGAGGAATTTTTCCCTGTCTTAATGAATAAATCTGTGTCCCCAGACACCCTCGTTGGTGAGCAGCAGGGCTGGAGAAAGGAGGTCAGGTCCCCAGGAGGGGCTGCTGGATGTGACAGTTCAGCCCTCAAGAGCAAAGCTGATGCTTTGGCCAAGCAGTTCCCAGTGTTGGCTTCTCCAAAAGTCTCCTTCCCACCACCTTGCCGACAGCTCCACACCTCCTTAGTGCTGGAATCAACTCGTGGCCCAGACCTCAACCCTCAGGAGAGGTGGTGAAGTTCCTCCAACCCTTCTTCCACCCCGGAGAGAAGTGACAAAGCTGGGTGGGATCCTCATGTGGTCAAGGTGGAATTCCCAATCTCATGGACCTGAGATTCCTCTCCAAATTCAGAAAAATCTAGACTTTTAACCTATTTGCCTTTTCTTTAAAAAAAAGGCTTTCTTAGTGATCATGTTCACAGACAAAATCCTGAAAGACCATCTTAAAGACTTACAATGTTGAAGAAAAATCCCAGATATTCAGTGTATAACAAAGTTCTGTATTCTTACTGCTTTCCTGCAGTTTTCAGCGTTGTGTTGACTCACAACCACTGCTTTGGGACAGAATCACCTGCCCTTTACCTTGATCCAGAGAGATTTTCTGGCCCCATTACTCGGTGTAAACCTTGAGCTTCTTCCAAAGTCCTGTGTGACTTTTGCAGAAATAGAGGGGTCTCAGGGCTAAATGTTCCAGACATCATGTCCTTCAGACATGGGTGATTGATGCCCTCTTGATACAGACCACAAATCCTCCTCCAAAGCAGCAAAGTTGTCATGGGATAGCTCCACTCCAATGGTATAAAGGATTCAGGAGAGGACAGGAGCATGGCCATGCTCTGTTTTGGAGGGCTGGCAGGCTGGGACAGGAGGCATTTTTGGCTCATGCTCCACGATTTCCTCTCCAGTAGTTCCAATTCTGTTTCCTACACAACAAGGTGTTCCTGGCTGCAGAGAATTCTGCAGCCTGGGAAGGGTGCAGGGCTGGAGCAAGGTCCCTTAAAATTCCCATCGTGGATGGCATGGAAATATCCTCTTTCCTCTGATGGAAAGAGGATTATTTGCAGTCTTAGTGGTGAAAAATGCCTGTGGGTTGTGTGGATAAGAGGTGGGCACGTGTGTTTGTGTTTGTTTGACTCCTTGACAACCTCCTGTGAAGGATTCCGGAGCTTTCATTTTCCACAGTGGTCTTCCTGTCTCCTTCTGATGGTTTTTTTGTCTTTCCCCTTCACTTTTTAGATAGCCACAGATTTTCCATGAGAACAGTCGTGGAGACACAATCCTAAATAGGATGTCCTATGTTTATCCATAAGAGAGGCTGGACTTCCCACTGCTGGCATTCCTCACCTCTGGCTGGAGCTGGCCATGGGATGCAGAACAGCCTGGGATGGACCAGCTTTGAGTGAAAAATGCCACTGATCACAAATTTCTGGCAAACCCCAGACTCTAAAGGAGAAGGTCCAAGCGTGGCATGAAGGATAATTCAACAACAATGTTTTTGAGAAGGTGGGAGTGAGGGACACTGAGATATTCCTGCTCCCTCCAATCCACTGTCTGGTCATTAATTAGTGCAGCAAATGAACCCATTCCTGCCTCCCCAAATGTGGTGTTTAGAGAGATCAAGAGAGCAAAGAGGAGACGAGTCAGGGCTGCAGGGAAAGAGGAGTGTGGGGAGGTATCCCTTGGGATGATTATTTTTAATATTTGTCATACTTCCAAATGAAACAGCAGACGAGCTGAGCTGGCTCAAACACTTGCAGAAAGAGCTGATGGGGAATTTGTTAATGAAGCAAGTTTGTCATCAGAAAATGCTGGTTCATCAAAACCTGGGTTCTGGGGACGTGTTGCAGTCCTGGCAGGAAAATTGTATCAGTCTGCTGGTGGGTTTCTTGCTTGAAACCAAGGTGGTTTAAAGGCTGTTGTGTGAATAAAATAAAGCCAGGCAGATCTAACAGAGAGGATGCAGCAGCCAAAGCCCATGTGAGGTTTGCTTCAAGTCCTGCTCTTTGGGCTTCAGGGTGATTTGTACTTGGTAAAAATAGGGAAAACTTAATTTTTTGTAGTTCTGAATATTCCCAACTGAGTTTTCCCCAGTTCTGGAAGCAGAGTGGCCTTTGGGCTACTGTAGGGACGTGACTCACTGCAAAATGCTGCAGACACAGAGTCCTCAAGATGATGCTAAAATGCTGTGAGGATATGCCCCCGATCTCCTGCCAAGGGGTATCTCCAGGCTGGCAGTGGAGTAGGAAGCCCTGGATGCTCCTCTCCATCTGGAGATGAGGCACAATCTTGGGGCTTGAAGCACATCCATTTCCCCCTTCTGCTCTGCTGCACATCCAGACAGTAAGGGTTTATTGGGAAGGGTTTTCAGGGCAGAGGCTGTGGCTGCAGATTCCTTTAATTTGACAGCAGAGAAGAGGGCACTTGTCAGCATTATTGCCTCCATCTCACTGTCACTTCCACGCACAATCTAAACAGCAGCAGTTTGAAGAGGTTTTTTTCAATAGGGTTTTTTCACAGTGAGGCAAAGGAGGTTCTCTGCTGACAATAAACCCAGTGGCTTTAAATCAGGCTCCAGGCACACTCATTTCATAGAACCATAGAATGGTTTGGTTTAGAAAGGACCGTAAAGATCATCTCAGTCTAACCCCCCTGCCACGGGCAAGGACACCTGCCACTATCCCAGGGTGCTCCAATCCCCTTCTAGCCTGGTCTAGGACACTTCCAGGGATCCAGGGGCAGCCACCGCTTCTCTGGGCAACTTGTGCCGGGGCCTCATCACCCTCACAGCCAAGAATCCCCTCCCCTGACCTGCTGCCCACACTTCTTTGATGCAGCCCCGCCCCAAGTGTTATTGCAGCACTAATTAGACCCAGCCAGTAGGTCTCATCTTTAGCATTTTGCAGAGCAATTCTATCAAAACTGTTCTGCAGCAGTTTTCATCCTGGCAGGGGTTTGGAGAGGATATGTCTGCACTGGATGATTGGACTGATGGATTAGAGGTGAATGCTCTGGCAGCTGCTGTTGGATCTTTTGCCATTCTCTAACCCAGGAAGCCAAGTTGGTCTTTGGCCTGAGTGAAGCCATTTCATAAAGCTGATGGTGAGGCTGGCAGCAAAGGGGTTGGGTGATGCACATTAGGAAAGCATCTTAAGACATGGAGAGTGCCAGGGTAGTGTGTAAACCATCCTTGTACCACAGCCCTCACTAAAATCTCCTCAGGCAGCTCAGGAAGACCCTGTTTGGATTCCATCTATCCCTAAGATGATGGAAGGGAAAGAGCCTCTGCACAGGCAAAATTAAAAACCCTGTGCAGTAACCACTTGCTCCGGTAGCCCAGCTTAATTCCAGGATAAATAACACTGCTCTGTGATATTCTGCCAATCTGATCCCTCTCACAGTTTCAAAAGGAGGTGACAGATTTCCTGTCCTCTGCAGTGGCTGGGCTCTGCTGCACCTCAGACATGGCTGCATTGCAGAGGGTGGATAAAACCCTCCTTGCTCCCAGGAGCTTCTTGCAAGGCAAAGAAAAGCCCAGGAGCTTCCTCAGTCACTTTGGCAAACGCTGTCCCCAAGGAAAGGCCACCCCCGGTGCCTCAGCCCCTGCTTTGCCTTTGATGAACCCAACCCGCTGCCCCTGTTCAATCAGGAAAGGCTGCAAAAAAAAAAAGGGGAGGAAAATAGGAACTTCCTCAGGGCCTGGCTCACATCGCTTCCCCTTCCCTGGGCTGCTCAGCTTTCTCATCCCGCCTTGGGAGGAGCAGGAGCCGGCTGGCGTAAGGCTCCGAGCTGGGCCCAGCCCGCCGGCCTGGGGTGTGTCACCCACCATTTCCTCAGTTATTCTTCTGAGTTTCCTTTTCTCACTATTAATAGAATTTCAGCCAATATCTGAGCTGTTTCGACAAGGTGGACCGGGGGGGAGACAGGGGGAGGCGTTACCAAAATAGGAAGCGGGAAGCTGTTGGGCAGGGAATTAATCAGAGGAGCTGCGTGGAGAGGGAATTAATTGCTGGCTTTGGATGGGCTGTGGGAGGATGGACGGGACATGTCCTTTCACTTTGCATTTTGAGCCTGTTTGAGTCTCTTTTCACGCTCCAAGCCTTGACCTTTCCAAAAAGCTTCTCCCCTGAGTGCCTTCCCCAGCCTGCGAAACTCCACGTACTCACTGCACTGAGGTTACAACCAGAGCATCACTCCATGGCATGGTTAAACTGGAAGAGACACACTTTAGATTAGATATTTGTTGGAAGTTAGATTAGATATTAGTAGGAAATTTCTCCCTGTGAGAGTGGTGACGCCCTCAGAGAAGCTATGTCCGCTCCATCCCTGGAAGTGTTCAAGCCAAGGGTTGGAGCACCCTGGGATAGTGGAAGGTGTCCCTGCCCATGGCAGAGGATTGGACTAGAGGGTCTTTAAGGTCCCCTTCAACCCAAACCATTCCATGATCCCATGAGCCTGGAATTAGAGGGTTAGAGGTGATGCACAGCAGCTCAAAGCCATGTCTGTAACTGCTGCTGTGAGGAGCTGTACCAGCACAAGGCAGCTCACCTTTCCTTTTAAATTTTGGGTGACTTTTCACATCCCACCAGCCCCCGACCAGAGAACTCTCGCACCATCCCCACCCACCAGCGCCCACAGGGGGCACTTCCAGCCTCCCACATGGGCCCACCAAGCCCATCTGGGTAATCAGCAATAAGGGAAAGTTGTCTCCCCTCCTGGCTGTGCCCATCCCAGACACACTGTATCCTAGGCCCGGTCATGGGATACACGTATCCGGACATGAAATCATGTTTTTGCAGCGGACTCATTTCCTCCTGTTTGGCCGCTGAGCCCACAGATGCGTGGAGGGCTCACACCTCCTCCCACGGATCTACCCCACACCCAGCACCACAGGTTTGGATTTTCTGAGGGATACATGCAAGAAGACAAGTGCATACCTATATTTAGACTCACTGCAGCCTAGTGCTGTCAAAATACCCCCATCAGCTGCTAAATTGCTCTCATCTTCCCTAAAATGTGGAATTGGTGACGGTCCAGAAAAGTGAAATCAAAAACGCGGCCTTGGCATGCCAAAATGCAGCCAGGAAGGTCAGGGGCAGGTGGTTTTTTTATTGCCTTCTGGAAAATAGCTTGAGAGACTCTGGCTGAAATTCAAGTGGACATTTTTTTGGGAAGGGTCTCCTCTGGGTAAGGGGAGTGATAACTTGGAGGCTCTCTCCTCCATCCTCCTCCTCCTCCTCTCTCCTAGATGTCTTAAATCCTTTTATCTCCGGGGCTCACGGCATGAAGGGATCACTTGTTCCCTGCAAAAGGACTTACTGTATCTTTTGTAAGTGATTTTCATGCTGAAGGGGGCCCAAACATAATCCTGTCCTCTCTGGCTGTTCTTACCAGGGCTTTCCTCCTCCTTCATCCAGATCCTTTTCATTTCTTCTGTTGGGGACAGTTGTCAGGCAATGCTGGCCACCAGCCCAGTCAAACAGGGGCTCGTTACCAGTTGTTATCCCTGAGTCCACCACTGAAATTTGGCACAGGTGGCCAGCGAGGGAGGAAGAGATTAAAAAAAAAACAACAACAAAAAACCCCAACATTTTCTGGCATTTGAAAGAGATACAGTACACATGGAAGGAAAATAGTGACTCCTGGGACTGTGGTGCTCTTTCTGTAGTTGTTTCTGCTTTGGAATTAAGTTTGCAATGGGTTTCCCTAAGCCAGGTCTTCTGTGGGTGGTGATCCTGCAAGACGCCAAAAAAAAATGCAATTTTTCTAAATGAAATGTATTTTTTTCCCAAAGTTGCAGTGAGACAGAATCCCTGGACAAACAACATTAAGCTCAGAGCAATAAAACTGCAGGAATGTATTGAGCCCCGTGACTGCAGCAGCACCTTGTGCAGCAGCAGTGAGAAAACAGTTTAATTAAATAGAGCAGGATAGAAAAGCTAAATTTTGCTGATAGAAAGGTGCCCAAAAACCTGCAGGAGGGGTACGGAAATGGATTTTGTTGCTCTGTGGGACAGGATCTCACCCAGCTGTAGCCACAGCTCCTCTCCACTGGTGTGTTGTAGGTCCAGTCCATGACGCTTGATCCCATTAAATCACTGGTCCTGGGTGATGAGGAAGAATAAATGGATTTTTTAACATCTCTTGACCTCATTGAAGAGGAACAGTAGGAGTGGATGCAGAGATACAGAAAGATAAAACACTAATGAGATTTTTAGGCACCAACTTGAGTCTTGGTTCTTCTCCCAGTCATTTTTTTGGGGTGTTGAGTCATTCTGTGTGCCCCAAAAAAGACCCTGCTACCACCCCAGCCAGGACAAGCCTGGAGGATCTCACCAGATCTCTCCATCAGCAGAGCAACCCCTTGCTTTGGGCTTTTACGCTCTTTTTTTTTTTGCTAAAAAGTGGTAAAATCCTATCTGTATCTCCCCAGGGTGGGACAGGGAAGTGCTGGGGCAGGGATCCTGGTTCCTTGGATCACAGGGTGGTCCCAGCTGGCCATCAGGACTGGCCTAGAGCCAAAGCAGGGTCCTGTCCCCTTCTCTTGGACTGAGTTGAATTGAATTGTCTTTTTGACCTCTCTTTGGAGTCTTTAATTTCTGCCTCTGTGAGGTGAGGCTGGAGCATGAAGAGGAAACAAGAGCAGCAGGAGATTTCCTCCTTCCTTCCTTCCAACCCTTTCTTTCTTTATATCTCTTTTGTATCGTTTCTACCTTTAGGGGATTTTTTTTGTATCTCTTTTGTTGTCAGACCCCCTGGCAAACTTTTACACTCTATTTATGGGACAGACCCATTCTGTGGCTCTCTGGATGCCTGGTCTCTCCCCAGCTTGGTGCAGCCATCACTGACAATTCAAGCCACACAAACTGATAACACACCTAAGGAGGTGGTAGGTTGAAACTCCCTCCTATCTTCAGCACCTGGGGTTTATCTGTCAGGACCCTGTGATGATGTTTTAATTCTTCACCTCTTCTTCTCTCTCAGACAGTGGTCAGCCCATAGGAAATGTGACTTATCTCCACAAAAGCCCTTTTCCTGCAGATGTAATAGAAATGTTTTCTCACAAGCCAAGTGTTTCCTAAAATAATTCCTGCTGCTACTTTCAGTTACACTCACATCTTGATTGTGCTTCCAGGAGTGGCTGGTGGGGAAACCGTGTTTTGGGAGGAGATTTGAATTTTCACAAAGGCATGGAGTGATAGGACGAGGGGTGATGGCTTTGAAGTGACAGAGAACAGGGTTAGATGGGTTATTGGGAAGAAATTCTTGGCTGGGAGAGTGGTGAGGCCCTGGCACAGGTTGTCCAGAGAAGCTGTGGTTGTCCCATCCCTGGAAACATTCAAGGCCAAGTTGGATGGGGCGTGGAGCACTCTAGGATAGTGAAAGGTGTCCCTGCCCATGACAGGAGGGGTTGGAATGGGATGAGCTTTAGGTCCCTTCCAACCTAAATCAGTCTGTGGTACTATGGTTACCCTGAAATGGTCAGGCAGTTGTATGAGCTGATCAGTGTAGGTCCATTCCAACTGAAATATTCTTTATTCCTTTCCTTTCCTTTCCATTCCTTTCCTTTCCTTTCCATTCCTTTCCTTTCCTTTCCATTCCTTTCCTTTCCTTTCCATTCCTTTCCTTTCCTTTCCATTCCTTTCCTTTCCTTTCCATTCCATTTCCTGTTCGGATGCCTATGCAAGGCCCAGCTGTAGCTCCTCTGCCTCCTCCAAACCCACTCTGTCCCCAGGCAGTTCCCACAGGAACTCAAACTTGTTGCAGCCTCTCCATCCCAAATCCCACTCTCCAGGTCCTTCTCAAGCCAGATCCTGGCATGGTGGAGTTCAATTTTCTCACTAGAAACTTGAGCTTGATCAGATCTTTGATGCACAATCAGTGTCAATAGCCAGGCTCTATAAGAGAAGAAACTTTGCCTATGTGCCAGCAGGAAGGAACAAAGCAGATCTCTGGAGAGCAGCATTAGGCTAAAAATCAATCCTTAGAAGTGTGACTCCTGGATTGGAGGGTTGGAAATAATATATGAGTTCTTCATGGGGGAAAAAAAAAATTATAGCAGTTCTTCTGCACAGACGCCAAATAGAAGAACCTTCTCCCCAAATCAGATCGTTACCCTGACTCCAGAGGGATCCGTGGATAAAGTGGCTCAGCCCATGTTTCCTGAAAGGTGAAAAATTGGTCAAACTCTTCCAGGGGTGAATTTGGGCAAGAGCCCAGAACTTGTGGTCAACACGTGGGGAAATTCTCTGTGGCCACTGATGGAGCTCCTGCAGTGACAGCAAACAGAAGAACAGTTCCAGGTTNTGTGGCCACTGATGGAGCTCCTGCAGTGACTACAAACAGAAGAACAGTCCCAGGTTTTTATACTGGTTTATACTGGCTTTATACTGGTTTAGCAGTGAAAATACCCCATTTTGGCACCACAGCACATTTCAGAGCTCTCTGCTGTGAGAGAGTTCTCCCTTGTCAGGAGAGTTGTCCTTCAGCTGCATCCCCCACTGAGGAACAGCTTAATCATTTGAAAGTTTATTCTTCAGAAACCAAACACTGATCTCTTTGCATGTGATAGTGTGAGGTAATTGTTTGGGCTTCATGGTCTTGGAGGTCTTTTCCAACCTTAATGATTCTGTGATTCTGTGTCGCCTTATCCCTTCAGGGATGTGGGATACCCTCAAAACAGGGATGGACAATTGCAGTCAGTGCATTCCTTGGGGGATCTGCTTTATTTTGGGAACCACTTGCAGGGCTTTGCATGGAAGCTGGTGGACCTCCCATCTGAGGGAGACCTGCACCCTGAGACCCAGCAGGTCTTGTCCTCCTGCTCTCACTCTAAAGTCCTGTGAGTTTGGCTACATTTGGAACTTCCTCTTGTCCTCCTCTGTTCTACTTCCTGCTGGACATAGTGATACCAGAACATGGAATTTGATATGACTTTGGAGAGTAAGAGGCAAGCCCTGAGTGAACGACTCGTGGTTTACACCAGTGTTTACTTCCACAAATACATGTTCTGAGGGGGAACCAAGGGCACTTTCCTTAGTTCAGCGTTTACCTTGGCATTTTTTGCTTTTCCCCAGGTGTCAGCTCTCAGGATGACCCAGGAAAAACCATGACCACCACAACCACAGAAAACACCTCGACCACAGAAAACACCCCGACCACAGAAAACACCCCGACCACAGAAACCACCACGGCCACAGAAACCACCATGGCCACTGAAACCACCACGGCCACTGAAAACACCATGACCACACAAAGCACTGCAACGACCACCACTGCAGGCACCACAGAGACATCAACCACCACTGCATCATCACCTACCACAGCCCTAACCACCACTAGCCCCACCACCACGAGTAAGAAAGAAGTCACTCAGCCCCCTGTGGGAGCATCCACCACTGCTGAAACCATCGCCTCCACAAGCACCCCGGCACGACCCACGACCACATTACCCACCAAAGTGACAGGGACCACCCCAACATCGACTGCCACCACCCCCTCATCCCTGTCTGGGCAGGGCAGCTCCACACACAGTGCCGCCACCCCTGCTGAAAGCTCCACTACTTCCCAGCAGCCCAGTAAAGCTACAGCCACTTCAGGAAGCTTGGGGACCACTACTGCTGCAAAACTCATTGTCACAATTGCAAACAGTCCTCCAGGAGCTGTGGGGTCTGCTGGCACATCCTCTCCCACAACACAGCCTCAGGGAAACCAGCCTTTGGGTCATTTGCCTAAAACCACTGTGAGCACCACAGTGGAGAGGACTGACTCTTCCCAGAGCTCCAAGGACTGTGTTGTCCCTCCTCCCCAATGTCCCACCAAGCAGCCTCTTTCTTCCAGTTCTCCAGCTGCTCATGCACCAACCCCTTCCCCCAGTTCTGGAAGCACTGGCACTTCTGTTACCACTCCCACTGGATCCCTCTCCCTTGCCACCACGCCGATGTCACAATCTGGCAGCAAAGAGGTACCCATCACGACAGCTCCTGCGGCAGGTAACAGAAGACAGGAACCTTGGTTTCCTGTGCTGGGGAGGCCTTTTTGTGTTTTCTCCTCATCTGGCTACCCTAAACACCTCCTGCCATTATGGGCTGTCACCGCCTTGTCTCATTTTAGGACTTTCCAGCACAGCTGTCTGTGTGACAAGCGCATGTTTAGGACCTCGGTGGAGGTCGAGTCAATGCAGTTAGTGAAATTCAAGGAATGAATCAACAGGCAAAAAGTGCAGGCATTGGCTTTTGGAGGGACCAAATGGTGCCTGAAGCACCATCAACTGCAGTGGCTCGATTTTCAGTGACGGCGAACGACAGCAGCAGCGATGGGTTGGGGACTGACGGGGGAGAGCTGAGGAAGCAGAGTGACAGCCCCAGGAATGCTGCCCGTGGAGGATCCCTGGTGCAGCTGACAGCTTAGGGAAGGCTGTCTGGGCATGCACAGAAAATGAGCTTTAGATGACTAAGGAGATTTTGTGGCTAAACTCTGAGTTTACAGCCCCTGAGGAGTCTGACTTTGGTAGGACGTTCGGGAGGGCTTGGGCTGCTGACTGCTGGCTAAGCAGCATTAGGAGTGCCCACGTGCTGTTCAGGACTTTGCTGAACACCATTGAGGTGTTTTCTCTGACCTCTGGAGTTTCACAGGCGTGTTAGTTGCTAGGTGTCCTGGTGAGGCACAGTTCAGCCTCCCAAACTGGCCTTTTGCCTGGTACCATTTACAGGGAAGTCATCACCCTGTGGGACTGTGAGGGCTCCACGGAGCCTTCCAGACTTGGCTGGGCTTGTGGGTTCAGCTCACATCTGGCTCTGAATAAAAGGTGTGATCACACTGGAGCCCTTCATTATCTTCCCCTGGAAAATGCTCTTTTTGAATTGATTTCCAGTTACCTGGAATACAGAAGCCACTCAAAAAACATCTCCATCCCCCTCAGCCTCCCAGCTGTTGGCATCGCTAAATGAGCCAAGGTTTTATTGCAAGGCCATCTTCACTGGCTTCCCCCAAGTCATGTTTTCATGTGTGGGCAGGAATGAGGTGAAAGGGATATTTTCATGAAGGATGTTTCTCTTTCTTTTCTTTCCCCTCCTGCTCCACAGGGCTGTTCTCCACTGAAGGATGATATATAAAATTATGTTAATTCAAATTGGGCCCCAAGCATTAAGCCTGAAGAGGTCTAAAAAACCCTTTATATTTAATAAATAGCTGGCAGAATGCATGAGAAACAGATGGCTTTGGAATTAATTCTCTCCTGGAGCCTTCAGAATGTGTCTGGCAGGGAAATATCCCTCAGCTTTTCTCTGGAAGAGGCAGGAGTCCCGAGAGCAAACAGGCTGTGAACATCCTGTGGCATTTTAAATCTCTTTGTCACCACTTAAGGATCAATTAGGAAGCCAGGGATGAAGATCCATGTCTTCAAAGGGTTCTGGGGAGGCAGGAGCAAGGCTGTGCTCCCACTGCACAAACAATTCTAAGATGTGACAGAACTTAACCAAGTCCTGCAGGTGACCTCAGGTATCAGAGACTCCTGAATGGGGCTGGCAGATTTGGGACTTGTGCCCTTCTGGAATAGCAGGCAGGACACCCCAGGCTGCCTCCTGTAGAACCAGGCACTGCTTCCAAGCTTGTCACCCTGGAATTTTTCCATGGGAGTGCAGCCAGCAGAGCTGATGGCATCACATCCCCTCCCAGCAGAGGGGAGTGGCAGAACCTGGGTAACCAGGTCTGTGTCTGTTGAGGCAATCTCCATGGAAGACACCCCAGATAAAGTGAAAGGAGGGTCACCCCATACTTCTGAGTGATTACCCAGCTACCCACACACAGCCATCCAATGGCCTCTGGTTCCCTCTCTCCAGAACACTCTGACGAGTTTCAGCAGCAGAAAATAAAATCATTAATCAGATTCTTTCCATATCAAAGCTAATTTTAAAAAGATATAAAATTAAAGGAGCAATCCAAAGCCTCTCCAGTCTTTGACACAATGAGCTTCAAGGCAGGGGTAGAGATGAAAACTGATTTTGAGGAGGTCTCTAACAGAGCTGTGCCAGCTGTATCCTCTATACTGTGTCAGTGTCTATCTGCTTGTTTTTTGGTGCATATTGGGGAGCCAGACCAGAGCACCCGTGATGTTGGATCTGCACCAGGCAAACCCACCAGAGCCTCTCAGAGCCCTGACAGTGCCCAGCCACCAGACCAGACAGAGAGCTGCGGTTCTGGCCACCAGCAACCCAACATTTCTAACTCAAACGAGGTAATGGCACCAAGGGGGAAGGTGGGCACCTCTCAGTGGTGTTAATTTAGCTGCCAACCCACGTGCACGTGGAGTCTGCAGCTCTTCTCACTGTTTCTGTGTCAAAGAGAGAGAGAGATCTGCCAGCAAAGTAATTCCAGGTTGTAGAATCACAGGACTCTTTGGGTTGGAAAAGACCCTTAGAGGTCATTCACTCCCATCCCTTTCTCCTGGAGCTTTCCAGAGAAGAGACAATGAGGATGGAGGTGAAGGGAAGAGTGTCCAGGGGAGGGGTCTGGAGCACCAGAGCAACTGAGGGAGCTGGGAGGGCTCAGCCTGGGGAAAAGGAGGCTCAGGGGGGACCTTCTGGCTCCCTACAACTCCCCAGGAGGGTGCAGCCAGGAGTGGGTCAGGCTCTTTTCCCCAGGAAACAAATGATGGGCTGTTGGATTGGTGACCAACTGTCCTTCCAACCTTTGTCCACCACTGAGAGTTGGTTTTTTTCTGCCTTTCCAGCTCATCTGTCAAGACCAGGTGCAACATTCCAGGCCCACCATTCAGCTGAAAGAACCCAGAACCTGTGTAAGTACCACCTTTTTGACTTCCATGGAGAATTATAGCAGCTCTTGGAGGCTCAGATTTTAACCTGTGGTGCTCTGAGCATGTGAGAAAATGCTGGGAAAGGAGGGAATTCCATCAAAGTTACAAGCAATGTGAAATGGTGAACGCAAACCCATGTTCAGCAGTGTCACCAGTGGGGGATGTGGCAGGAGGAGAAGAGGCCAGTGTTGTCTTCTCCAAGTAGAAGGACCAGCTGAGCCCACCCCAGGTGTTACAGAAAGACAAATGGAAAATTTAAAAGGGTAAATCTTGCCCTATGCTAGCAGGAAAGCTTTTTGCCTAAATTCAGGAGATGGAATTTTGTCCCAAAACCCAAGGAAAAAAAAATGAGATGTTCCTCCACAGTTATTGTGCACTTGTGAGATCTTGTACCTCACATTGGGGTAGGGTGACATCCAACTGCAGAGCAACTGGGAAGCAGAGGAGCCTGGGGTTTGGGACTCACTGTGCTCCTCAATGCTCTCACAGAACCCTAAAGTGAGAGGAAAAAAAATCCACTTCACTTGTTTCAGACCCTCTACAAGACCAGGGAGCAGTAAAATGTGGTGGGAAGGCTGGGGGCAGGCAAGCCCAACCCAGGACCACACACCAAGACCCTTTCTGGTGGGTGGGCACTGCCTGCTGGTGTTCCTGAGGGATATCCACCTTCAGAATGGTTCTGGTGGAAACTGTGAGCTTCCTGCAATAGGGAAGATGCACTGTGGTGATAAGTTCCAAATTGGAAGAAGTTTTTTGTTGGTGATAAAGAGGAAGAGACAGCAGTAAATGGCTGGTGAGGTCCTGACAGAGTGACTGTGGGTAGGGCTCAGAGGTGGGTTTTGGCATGATAATGCTCTGGTTTCTGGCAGTGTAAGCAGTGGAAAATTGGCACTTCAGGGACCTCCTCACAGCCTGTGCCATGGTCAGGGACACCTTCCACTAGACCAGATTGCTCCAAGCTCTGTCCAGCCTGGCCTTGACACTTCCAGGGATGGGGCAGCCTCAGCTTCTCTGGACAACCTGCTCCAGTGTCTCACCATCCTCACAGTAAAGAATTTCTTCCTAATACTTAATCTAAATCTCTGCTCTTTAAATTAAAAACTGTTCCCCTTTCTCCTGTCACTCCCTGTCCTAAGTGAATCACAGAATCAGCCAAGTTGGAAGGGACTCTCCAAGTGAAGCCACGCTGTGTTCACAAAACCCCTTCAGACACATTGTGAATGCAACTACTGACCACAGCAGCTCTTGAAATTCCCTGTGCCTGGGTGATGGCCCTCCCTGGCAGCCCTGGGAAGGGCTTGGACCTCCCAGCATCATCCACTGTGCTCCTGGAGGAGAGAAAGCCCCTGCCTCCTGTCTGTTGTCACCTTCCTACTCTGGCTGCTGCTGGGTGTAAATGCTCCTTGCCCACACACCTGCAGTAGTGGTGATGTCCTTAGTGATGCTGCACTGAATGCTGAGGATGATTCCAAGGAGGGGCCTGATTTCCATGAAGCCCCAGCAGGATGGTCTGTCCTGAGACCATCCCTTTCCCCATGTAATGCCTGGACATGGCTGTAGGTTCATGCTGGAAAAGCTTCTCATCAAATTTTGCATTGAATATATAAAAATATTCCATCAGATTGACAAAATCCAATTTTGGAGCCTAAAAGGACTTAGGACTGTGCTGATGTTTAAAGCTTTCCCCCTTCCTTCTGGGCACAGTGATGTTCCAGAGCTGCTGTCCTTCCCGTGGAGTTGTACTGGGAGGATTTTGGAAGCAGGGATGGTGAGGCTGGGAAGCTGAGGGATGGGCAGACACCACATCTTGGCATCATGGCCTGCCCCAGGGCCATGGAGCACTGGAGCAAGAGAACCAGGGAGTCTCCACCCTGCTTCCCTTTGATTCCTCTGGGTGCAATAACCATCCAGAGCATTGTTAGCACAGAATGCCAATTATGCCCCAAAACAGCCACAGAAAGGCTGCAGGGCTGCAAGGGTGCATCCTCCCATGGGCTGCATCCTCCCATCCCATCGGCCTCCTCAGCTGCCAAAATGCCTCCCCCTGCTCGCCCTTAACTTTCCACTCGTTGTATTCCTGAAAACTGCAGCCCATTTTGTGCCTCCCAGGCCGAGCAGATAACGGAGAAATGGCACTATCTGGTTTCCCTGCTTTGTAGGCCTGGTAAACACGTCTGTAGCCAAATCCTGACAGCAAAGTGAAAAAATCCTTTGCGTTTCACAGCCCGTGGGAAAACAGGAAAGTGTGTGCTGTGAGGAGAAGTGTTCCAGAAACCGCTCTGATCCTGCTCTGAGAATAAGCCAGAGTTAGGATGGCATTGTGCTAAAAATTCAGGTCCAGCAAGAAGCCAGGGCAGTGTGGGGGCACCAGTGGTGGGGGACATGTCTAGAACACACAGAGCAGGGGACAGAACACTGCAGAGCCACCCACCCCATCCACAGCTGGGCTGGTGGGGCAGCACCAGTGATGGGGGGACTTCAGCAAACAGTTGAGACTGAACCCAGGAATTGCAGACCTCACCACACCTCAGATTCTCCAGAAAACAAGGAACTCAAACTATAGCTCCTTTTTAAAAAGCCAAATATACAGCTGCTACCACTTTGTGGACTGCAGGTGTTTCACAGATTGGTTGGTTCCCTGTATCCTTCCTCTTCAGGTGATGCTTTGAACCAATGCTGAACAGTGGGGTCCATGTTCCCCCACCTTCTCCTTCTCCTTCCTTTGATTACAGCAGGATCTTAATGAGTTTTTTAACAAGGCTTATTAGCTCAATTCCTCACATTCTATAGGATGACTTCTTCCAAGGTCTGGCTCACAAATGTATTTTCAGTTGGGTTTCTCCTGCCTTGGAAGGGAGGGATGGAGCGATGGATGGATGGATGGATGGATGGATGGATGGATGGATTGGATGGATTGGAGGGAGGGATGGATGGATGGATGGATGGATGGATGGATGGATGGATGGATGGATGGATGGATGGATGGACTCTCTGCTCCACATCCCAACCCCAAAATGAGTTAGGTGAAGCAAGAAGTGATGATGACAGAGGTGGCTGGTTCAGCCACAGAACCCTGTGTCCATCTCGCAGGGGTTCCTCCTCCATTGTGCCCCTCACCTGGACACAGATGTGCCCAAGGAGCTGAGTCAGTGAATGCTGGGGAGCAGCAGAACCTGCTGCAGTGGGGGATGCAAAAGCCACAGCAGGACCACAAAACCCACAGCAGGACTACTGGAACCCACTGGACTTTCTGTGTGACACCCACTGGTCTGGGGACACAGGGCAGTCCCTGCAGCAGGCAGAGGGACTCCCTCACCGAGCAGGGTCGTGGTGCCCCCTCACCCCGCGCAGCTGGCGGGGCTGGTTTGTTGACTCAAGTGCTGTTACCTCATTCGGGGATGTTGGTTTTAGGTCCCCGCCAGTGTGGGAACCGGATCCGAGCTGCTCGGCAGCGCCTGTCAACTCCGGCCAAGGAATGCGAGCGGCTCCGGCGGCGGAGGGGGAGCTGCCAGGGCATCCCTGCCGGCCTCACCCTGCCCCTCTCCAGCCCTGGAAAGGGACAATTCCTCCAGTTCACCCTCTGATGGGCTTTAGGCACTGCTCACCAGCTCCCACTGAAGTGGTCTCAGCGACGTTTTAGCCTCACATCCAATTTCCCTCCCCAACCAAAAAAAAGGGTTTTTCCCCACCCCCCACCCCTCATGGGGTGGTAGGGGAAGAAGCAGGTTACTGAGGGCTGGGGGAAAGCAGGGCTGCAGCAAAATCAGGGGAAGGAGAATGCAGAGAGGCAGCAGAGGCTTTCCCTTCCTCTGCCAAGCAGAAAGCGCTGCGCAGACAGGGACTGGTAAATCACAGGACATTCCAAGCGTAGGAGCACAACCCAGCGTCCAGACGTGATAAAACCACCGAGCTACAGCCCCCTCCTCCCTGCCCTGCTGGGAACCAGCTTTCCAGAGAACGCTGCCCTCGGGCTGGGGCAGATTTCCCACCCAGCTCTTTTCCCAGCGATGGCACAACCCCACAGAGGGGCCCCGCGGAATTTCTCCCGGTACAAAGCGAAAGGACAGGCGAGGGACAGCGGCTGTTCCCAGGGACAGCCAGGGCCTCACGATGCTGAGATCACCCTCGCACTGTATCCGGGGCCAGCCTTCCGTCCCGGCAAGTGCATCCTGTCTCCACTGCTGCTTCCCAAATATTTAGATAAGATGGGGTGAGATTAGGTGCGTCCCTGGGCCGGGCAGCTCCCATCCCTGCGGGTGCTGCCAGACATCGGTGGGGTTGGGATGGGAGGGGAAGGTTTGGGGTGATGGAGCAGGCAGGAGCAGAGCCTTTCTCAGCCAGGCACCTCATTTCAGCAGGCATTGAGGACCACCTGCACATGGACTTGTGCACACAGCTGCATATACAGCAGCTCTCATATAGGACCTGTGAGGGCCAAGTCTGTGCACAGAATCACGGAATGATTTAAGTTAGAAAAGCCCACTAAGATCATCAAGCTCACCAATTAACCCAGCACTCCCAAATCCACTACTAAACCGTGTCCCCCAGTGCCACATCCACATGTCCAGATCTGTGCAGGCAGAAGGGTGATCCCCTCCACCTTAGTGAGCACCCAGATGCTACAAGGCATCGAGCAAAAAGCCTCAGGAACACTACAGAGAGAGCATGGGCTCCATCCACTCCTCTCCCATCTCCCCAGGGATGCTTTGGTTTGCCCAGAGAAGCTGTGGCTTTCCCATCCCTGGAAGTTGAAGGCCAGGTTGGATGGGGCTTAGGGCAATCTAGTCTGCAGAAGTTGTCCCTGCCCATGGCAGGGAGTGGAACTGGGTGATGTTTTGGGTCCCTTCTAACCCAAACCACTCCGTGATTCATTCTGTGATTCCATCCAAAAGCAAGACACACTCTCCTGCTCTTCCCTGCAGAGCTGTGGGGAAGTTTTAGGCAGGACAGGGACCTGTGTTGGTGGGGACAGAGGGTAGAAAGGCTGGAGATGCCTGTGGGGGAACTGTGGGGCTGCACAGCTCTGCTCTGCTCCCGCTGTGGCCCCCTGGCCTGGCCAGCACCCCCGCCCCGCTTCCCCCAGGGACCTGCTATTCCTGGAACGCCGAAAGCTGCGGCTCACAGATAAGGCTGGTGCAGGGCCCCGGTGAGGAACGGCAGCCAAGAGCTCAGCTTCTTGTAAAGAAACTACTTTTAAACTTTTCCTGTTCCCTGGGGGGGGCCGGCAGCAGCCGGGCAGTTCGTGCACGGGGTTGAGGGAAGATCACAGAATCCATTTGGTTGGAAAAGACCTCTGAGATCACCAAACTATGAGCCAACACCACCTTGTCAACCAGACCATGGCACATCCAGTCCTAAAGGGGCCATTCTATAAGGATGGGGCATCCTGCACCCCTGGAGATGTGGTGGGATGTTCCTGGGCATGTCCCTGGCTAGGGGAGCAGCACTGACCCTCGCTGTCTCCACAGGATGAGTGGAGGACTGCCAGCAAAAACAACTCCTTCTATGAGAGCTTCTGCTCCACAGCCCAGCACGTGTTTAATGCCAGCAGGGACCGGTGCACGGTGACACTGATGGCCTGCCAGCCCCACTCCCGGCACTGGGCTGTCTGGGTGGTCCTGCACCGTGAGTATGAGCCCACCCTCCTGCTGCACTGGGACAGGGTGGCACTGGGGACCCCCGAGCTGGAGGCTTGGCAGAGTCCTCAGGTCTACTAGAGCTTGGCCAAAGGGCTCTGTTCTGGTGCCTGCCCCATCCCAGTGGTTTGGGAGAGGTACAATGATACCAGAAAGGAGCTTTGTGCCCCAAGGAATGCACCAGATCCCTCTGCCATGTTGAGTGCAGGAACTAACCAGTCTCCAGGAGGAGGAATTCCTCCCAGATGGCAAAACCCGGGTGCCCAGTTCAAATCCTTCCCCAAAGACCACAGAGAGGAGCTTCTTGCTCATGTCTGAGCCCTTTTGGGATGCCCAGCTCAGCCTGGGGGTGCCCAAACATTGCTTTAGGATCAGGGTGCCTGGGAGATGGAGACATCCTGCTGCCCTAGCATGAGGGGGAGGAAGGCCTGAGCTCCATCCTGCTCTCACTCATCACCAGAGCAGGGGCTGAGTGGGTGATCCAGATTCCACATCCAACCTCAGGGAAGGCACCCAGGCACTGGGGACTAATCCTTGAGGAGCCAGGTACAGGCCCTCATTTGGCTCTCTTGTAAATCAACCACTGGAGATCAGTGGTGGGGCCTGGGGGCTCTGGGGCTGTCCCCCTTGCAGAAGAGGTCCTGGCTCCTTGTCTGGCTGGGAAGCACCTACAAGGGTTGGCTTCATCCCCACACATCTTCATCCACCTCCTCCAGAAAGGGGGTCACCCCTCTGACCAGGGGATGGTGGCACAACCTGTCCCCTCTCCACATCATGTGCTCACTGAAGCCTTTTCCTTCCCTCAGATCCCTTGGACTCTGAAGAAGTCCTCAAGGAGCTGAAGGAGAAGAAGGACAAGTTAGAGGAGGTAAGTGGGTCCCTGGTCATGGCACATTTGCCCCATGGATGTCCCTCTGGTGGGTGACACAGGAGCCTGACCTGTTCCTTCTGTGGCAGCTGGGCATTGTCAACATCACCTCTGAGAAAATGGTGGAGGACATGACCATCAATGATGAGTTCAGCACTCCCCTGATCATCACCATCATCACCCTGGCCGGGTCCCTGCTGCTCGTTGCAGCCATCTATGGCTGCCACCAGCGCTTCTCCCAAAAGAAGGACCAGGTGAGGTGGCAGGAGGGTGGGACAGGTATCCCAAACCTTTTCCATCGTCCCAGAGGCATCTCCAGGAGATGAGGATCATCAGTACTGCTGTCTCTGCCAGTGGAGATATCCTGGCTTGCCCAGTGGGCGCCACCCCAGGTCATAATTTTGCCAAGAAAGGTTTTCTCAATCCAAAACCCCATTCCGAAAACAAGCTGTACCCCTCAAAAAATTTCTTGAAATGCTTTTACAAGTAGTGGAGCTGGGTTGGGTGCCAGGGAGCCCCAGGCTGCGTGCAGGGCATCAGCAGGAGGGGCATCTAAACTGCAGGGCTCAGCCTTTGCAAGGGCTGGGCCAAGGCCAAATTTCAGAGCAGCAGCAGCAGGATTTAAGGAAGAACCAACACAGAAAGAGAAAATAATGTGATTTTTATCTCAGGAAGCAATCCTAGGTGATTTTAGTGTAGCATCCACCTGCAAGGACTGGCCATTCCCATGTCCTGGAGCACCGAGGTTTGCACTGGTCCCAGCTGCTGTTCCTAAGGATTTAGCTCTAGGAAAGACAGAAACAGAAAAGGAAAATAATTATGAAATCAGATTATGCAATCAGGGTAAACCACCTTTAAACCTGATGGAGTCCTTTTCTCCTGATGGAGGAACAAACCTACTTCACTCCTACTTCATTTTCCCCTGGACCAGTTCATCCTTTCTCAGCGATTCCAACCTCTGCCCCATGGTAAAATGAGGCATAAAGCTTTAAATATTTACAGTGCAAGGTAGGTGAACACAGGAGGGAGGGAAGATCAAACCAATGCCCCTGTCAGACTTGTTTGTACTTACCAGGCTGGATTTTTTTGGGAAGAAATATGGGAAGAGGCAAGACCTCAATAAATACTTGACCTGCACTGGGGTTCCCTTTGAGCTTCCAGGGTTTCATCATCCCTTGTACGAAACCTCCCTGGCTGGGTGAAAAACATCCCACCAGGGACAGATAACAGCATAACATGCCCTGTGTTGTTTAGAAAACAGGTAGAAATTGGGTATTTTTAGTGATGGGAAAATGTGTCCCTAAAATAACCTGGTGGAGAGGAATAGGTACCAGTCCAACTTGGATGTTCCAGAGGTAAATTCTCACCAGGCACAGGGTAAAAGAGTAAAACCAAAGCAAGGGATGCCATTTCCTAAAACCAAACACATTCCTCCTACCTTGCTTTATTTTTGGGTGGTTTCTTTTGTTCTCCTTCTGTTTCGTTTCCAAAAATGACTTGNCCTCACCCCCCCCACCTCCCTCCCTGTTGGTTCTATCTTGGAAATACCCAGAACATCCACCCTGATGTCCCCGGGTTTGATGATGGACATGTGGCCCTGATCTTTAATGTGAGTTCCAACACAGGGATCGGAGGGGCGGGCGCCGCGTCCGTAACACCCCCAGCTCTCACCTCCGGCGCTTGGTAGGGCCCAGGAGCTTTTAACAGGACTAAAGCCCAGCTTCACAGCCCCTTTCCCCCTCACTGCATGGCTGGAGGGTGCCTTGCCATGGTGGGAGACCAGCAATCCCACAGGGCAGCAGCCCTTGGGAGAGCCCAGGTGTGTCCTCTGCTTTGGAGCACACCACAGTCCCCACCCTGCCACGGGTGACACAGGGGACTCCCAGCAGCACCTCTGCAGCCCCTCTGCCAGCACCAAGTCCTGCAGTTTTGCTTCTCCATCCCTCTCCTTCTCCATGGATTCCCTCCCACGTCTGTCTCCTGACATTTACTAGGAGCACTGTAATAGAGCAAGCTGTGAATCCAGGCAGATTTTAACAGGGCTCCCCAAAAAGGGCTGAGCAAGGAGTGAAGCTCCCCACTGAATCCTTCCAGGGAAGGAAGGGGATGCACACCCACCTGTGCTTCTCAAAAAGGGATGACAAGGACTGCAGTGCCCCACTGAATCCCTCCTCTAAGGGTGGATGGGGATGAAGGAGCCCAAGTGGATGCAAAATTAGGATGGGCTGGGGTTCTGCCAAGGGATGAAGGGCTGAGTTGGGGCCTGAAGCACATCACATCAAAGGACCTGGGTGACAAAGTGTCTGATTCCATCTTTCCCTGCCTGGTTTCCTTTGAGAGTTCCAGAATGAGGAGGGATAATGGTCAAGAATTGGCAGGTGGGAACTACCCCCGAGTAGAGGAGAATAATAATAAAGCAACTAAAAAAGGACAGGGGTGGAGAGCAAGGGGAGGGGAAGAGCAGAATTGAGGTAAGGAGGCACGAGTTGGGATGCAGTGATGCACAACCTCTTCCCAAGGTCCTGGGGGGAACAAAACCACGCTGGCAGCTGCTCCTGGAGGTTTTCCACATGTACCCTTTCCTCCTTCCCATCATCAGCAGAGTCTTCCTCTTGCCAGCTCCATGCTATCCCCTTGCTGCCCCCTGCCTCAACCTCACCATTAAAGTCTCTATATGTAGTTATATAGATCTATATGGGGCAGCTGTCACAGCTGGCTGGGAGGTGACAGCCCTGAGGTGACACTCACAGCGTGGCCAAGGCATTGTTCAGTGGGGTTTATGGTTTTCTTTCCTCATAGCAGCGCCTGACCGAGGAGATGCAGACCATGGAGAACGGCTACCACGACAACCCCACGCTGGAGGTGATGGAGAC